>VUQK01005969.1:52559-77939 GCA_015106715.1 Bujurquina vittata | reverse complement strand
GTGTTTGTGTTTCCATTTGTTACAAAGGCTAAAAACATGCGTACACTGTCGTACTTACAGGCCCCTCAACTACCTATCGTTGATCCCCAGACGCTGTAAGTCAGTGTAATAAAGCGCAATCGGACAATCATGTGCTGTTGTGTTGTTGGCGCAGCGCACGCACGCTGAACGCTGATGACGCGCTGTGAAAAGTCGCGTGCGTTGAGAAACATTAAGTTTCTGATAGATTTTGGGTTCTTTGCATGTCCAAGGTAAAAGTAATCCCCCTCCCCACCACCACCACTTTCACCTCCACTGCCCAAGCTGTGCTCTTCTGTGTGTGTGTGTGTGTGTGTGTGTGTGTGTGTGTGTGTGTGTGTGTGTGTGTGTGTGTGTGTGAGAGAGAGAGAGAGAGAGACCAGACAGGGAAAGAGATACAGGGAGAGAAAGAGAAATTGCAGGTAGGAGAAAGATTGTTACAGTTTTCTAGCTGCCTGCTGGGAATGAGTTGGTTAAGGATAAGTCAGAATGATTTATTGGGAGAAAAAAGGAGGGAAATGGAGAGAAGGAGAGCAAGAAAGAGAGAGAGAAGGATGAGATGCCATCGGGGAATCCCTCTGTCTTCTCCGGTCCTTTCACCTCTCTCACAAGCTGTCCATTTTAGCCCCCTCTGTCTCTCGCCATCCCTGCTTCCTCTTCTTTTCACCTTTTTCCCCCCTCAGATTTCCAATGAAATTTTTCTCCATGTGATACCTGGTAGTTTGCTTCTGTCTTTTGTTAGCTCTGTGTCTGGTGGTGTCAAGATCTCCTCTGCTCCTCTCTCCAGCTCTCTCTTACATCAGGCATGCTATTTTTTTTAATGAGCACTCCTCCTTTTTCCTCTTTGCCTCTGTCTATCATTCCTCCTCACCCTGTCCAGTTCATGCCTCTTGCTACGACTAGACTGTGCAGTATCACAGCAGCACAGTCAAACATCTGGTACAGTTAATTAGGGAATGTTTAGTCTTTCGTTCAGTTCAGTCTTTCTGCCTTAATTTTAAAAGATTAATGCTTGGATTTAGTGGAAATAGTGATATGCAAGTTTGGAGATCAGTATGTGTGTTAAGTATGAAAAGGGTATTTTCATCTCAGCAAAAAATTGTGCTTTCTCTTGTCCCCCCCCCCTAATTTCATGCTTTCACCTCAAAAATAAACAATAAAATAAAAGATAAGAACAAAAACTTGCTATTTTCAGGTTTTATGCTAAGCTAACTGCTGACTAGCATCTTAATCAAGCAGTCAGATAGATTTCATTTTTCTACAACTCATTAAATAAGCCAATTTCCCAAGTTGTTGTCACACAGTCTTTATGGTGATGAACCTTTTTCTTACCTATGATGCAGTATTACCAACTCAAGCGGCATTTAGTAACATTTCCTGGGGGGGTTAAATTGCATTTCAATGCCCTTTTTTAACAAATGGAATTTGTTCAGGTGTTACTGTGCAACCGTATGTCTCATCAAAATAAGCAGGCCACAGTATTTCCTTCCATAGGCTATTTGTTTTTGATGCAAAACAGAGATACATGAAGATGCCACGTGATGATGGGACATGGGTAAAAGATCCTGAGGAAGCGTGAATATTTGTGAAGCCTGTGTCTTTTACCGTAGATGTAGGTGAGGAAATCTAAATTTATAGTTAGGTGGTAATGCCCTTTATATCCCAGCCTATAGCACATGGGTGACTGAGCATATAGAGGCTACAAGATATTGGTTGTAAATATGACTGCGTTTTAAAGGAAACTGTAAATCAAGACGACAAAGTTGTGCCTCACAGAGGCGGGGTTTTGCTTCTTTTTTTTGAATAATAAAAATTCTATTTCCTGCTTTTTCATTTGGCTTCCCTTAAACAGACACTGACATGCTCTGTTTCAGCAAACGCCCCTGTCAATTCTAATCATCCAGTTTGGATTTTTCAGGCGTGGGTTGCAGTGCTATTGGATTACTTTTGTATTGGGGTTATTATGAGAAACGACCTCAGGGCTGACTACATGCGGTGACACAGAGGCTCTTATGACATTTCCAACCCATAGCCGGCCAACAACACATCTGTCAAGGGCTTCTTTCAGAAACCTCAAAATCTAATCGGAGCTTTCTCATAGCACTGATAATAGGATATTAGGCCCCTACAGGGCTCACGTCCCTCTCCTGGGGCAGCAGAAAGTAAGCACTGCACAGATGAATTCAGCAGGGTTCTTGTATGTGCATGAACATCATGTGAATATACAGCAAAGACTTTTTTTTGAATACTTTTATTCTGATGTCATTCTTGAACTGGGAGTCTCTTTCTCACTCTGCCTCCTGCTCGCTCCGTTTCTTGGCCTGCTTCGCTGTTCACTGTTGTGTTAGTAAATTGTACTGACACTCCTCCCGCCTCCTCCTGCTCCCTCACCACCTCTGCTGCTCTCCCTCCCTCCCTGTCCCTCTCTCACCCGACTGACTGACACGAATTTTCAATTTCTCTGTTTACCTTTCACTGCTGTGCCTAAAACAACACTGGTACAGCCTAAGAGCAAGGAGGAGACCGGGGAAGTGTGCGTGGTGTGTGAGGGGTGGAGATGGAGATGAGTGCGGAAGTGTGTCGTTGGAGGGAAAAAAAAGAGAGAGGAGGAAAGGTGCCACTAAGATTGGATGTGGAGGAGGGGGTAGACGCAAAAAAAAAAAATGAAAGAGGTGCAAAAAGAGAGAACAGGGCTTTCTCTGTGTTTTGGTTGGAGGGGAATCCAAGGGGGAAAGAGGAAGAAAAAGGAGTGAGGGGTTAAGGGAAGGAGAAGGGGAGCTGATACTTTTGAACAGTCACGCAAACTGATCCAGAAGAGGGGATGGAGGAGATGAGAGAGAAGAGGAGTGAAGAGAGAGTGAAGAGGAAAAGGAAATGAGAGAGTGGAAGAGAATGTAAGTCAGCGTTGGGAGAAAAAGTTAGATGGGGTACAGAACATTAGGAGTGCAATGAGATATATAGAGAGTGTGCGTGTGTGGGAGATTTATAGAGGTACAGAAAGTGGGAGAGGACAGCAAGAGTGATGTGTGGAGAGAGGGTTTTTTAAGATGGTGAAGAGATGGAGGAAGAGGGGGTAGAGAGGGCGTATATAGAAAGAGAGAAAGAAAGAGAGAGCTCAGAATAGATACGCTCTCAACGGCATGAAATATTGAACGAAAGAGCCGAACACAAGGAGGGGCAAAGAAAATGGAGGGACTGATAAAGACAAATACAATCGTTTTGTGTGTGTGTGTTTAGGTGTGTGTGTGTGTGTGTTGTTTTGGAGACAGAGGAAGATGAGGGAGAAGAAGAGTAGGTGACAGGAATATGAAGAATAGTCGCTTGTGGCTGGAGACCATCACACGCGCGCACGCACTCCGACACACTGGTGTTGCTTTGAGTTTAGATTACTCCCATGTGTGGTGGAGCTGGAGTAGAATTTGGTGGTGTTGAAAATATCACACTGCAGAATACGTTTCATCACTACTTGCACCATCCCAACACACACACACACACCCATACACATTGGCACGCATGCAACCCAACCACACACACACACACACACACACACACACACACACCACATCCTTTGATCTCGCTTCTCACTGATCTTCTCCCCTTCCATGTCAAATATTTAGGCTGCGTTTGGCAGGTTTGACGAAAATTACCATGGAGAAATGATTTTATTTATTTAACTTCCACATCATCAGAAGTCAGTGTCAGTACCTCGGAAAAGGATGATCCCAAATTTCAATGAGAAGAGACTGGCATTGATCCAAAAAACTGGAATGTTGAGCTTCCTGTTTCACGTGCTATTTTAATGCAGGGAATCACTCTTGATAGATTTCTTAGAAGGAAAAAAAAAAGAACATCAGAGATCCATTTAGAAAAGTAGGAAGAAGTTTAGATGGCTTTAGAAGATGCTACACTCTGGCATCCAGATACACATGCAAACACACAGAAATCCACACTCCAGTGATGAGTAAACACTCTCGCTGTTTCTGTCATTTGCAGTTGAGTGCTGAGATTATGTCTCACTTTGGATAAATAACTGTAATTTTTAATTGATGCAGCCCTTCGGGGAATCTTAATTTTTTTAGCTGAGCCTATGAGGTGTCTCATTTTGACAATAGCATCCATGCAAATATCTAACCAGCATCTCACACCTAGAGAGAATGAGCACAACTGCACATCTCGCTTCCCTCTCCCTCTCTCACTGTCACACTCACACACAGACGTGCAGTCACTTACTCTGCATTTTTTTAAAAAGCAAAGATCTTGACATAAATCCGATAGGGTGCATCGCTGAAGAGAGAGATGAGCTCGCAGCAGATAAAGAAGAAAGAAAAGGAGAAAGAAGGAGAGATTCAGCAATTACTGCAGATGTACTGGGCTCACCTCCCTTTAAAAACTATGCAAACATTTTTGCTGTCTGTGTACAACATATTAGACAAATTCAAGTTACTTGACAGGATTTTATACAAGAATTGAATGCCACGTGAAATAAGTTAAACAGATATTGACTGATATAATTATTTCCTTAATAAAAAAAGGGTTAATATAATTTCATAGTTTACAGTTTCAGGCTTTTAATTTAGTAGTTCAAAACAAGTTAAAATATTAGTTTTACTAAAAGAATGAACTTATATTCATGCTACACAAGATGACCCAGATTTCAGAGTTCAAAATAAAAGTTAAAGAACAAATGTTCTTAATGTAAGAAATTCAACTACAACAGGACAGATCAGCTGACTGGTAAAAAAACAGCATTAATGCCACATAGGGGAAAGTATGGGTTTGTTTGTAAACTTTGGATTAAGAAGTAAGTATATCCTTACTGCTCCTACGAGAACAAATAGGGTGGGTAACCTCTAGGTGCTGCTAACCAAATGCATTTGATTAATTGATCATCAGTAAGTTTAATCACCTTATAAACTGTAAACTGCAAAAAACCCAAAAAACTACATCTCAGACTCCAAAGCCTCAGTTTGCATGCTAAAGGTTAACATTTAATCACAGTATAATTAGAAAAAGAATGAGCAACTATGTCCTGTTTGAACGGGTTGCCAGGAGGAAGCCTCTTCTCTCTGAAAAGAACATGGCAGCATGGCCTAGGTTTGCAAAGATGCATGAGAACAAATCACAAGACCTCTGGAACAATGTCCTTTTAGTCAGGCTTTAGCTGTTGGACAGATGGCCTCACATTTGACTCTAGAATACTTTGATATTTTGATATTCAGAGTTCATGGTCGACTTAGTGACTGCACGGTCCTGGGTCTGCAAAAAAGCCTAAATCATCACCCCTCCACCACCGTGCTTTGCAGCAAATCTACAACAGAACGACTGAAAAAGAAAAGAATCAAGATGCTTCACTGACCCAGTGGTAAACTGGTTACATCAGGTTAATGCTGCTAATGATGGTTCTATAACCCACTGAATCATAGGCTGTACTTAGTTTTTCATAGGACAGCACAGAATCCTGTGAAAACTTTTGTTTTCATAAAAATTTCTCCTTCAAGAATACAGATACATTTATAAATGTATCATCCAGTTGAAGGTTTTGTTAGGTTTCTACATCCAATTCTTAGATTTTCCTCTATTCTGTCCACCCTTTGTGCATATTACAGGACTGGCAAAAAGGCGAAAAAGTTAACACCACTTAGGTAGGTAGTTACAGTGAATGTCCAGAACTGCAGGATAAGTATAAAGGTACTTCAACTTTGGGGCCATTTAGACAAATGTTCCTGACACCTCATATATCACAAGTCTCAGTACTGCATCATCCCTGTGACTGTACTTCTGCAGACAACACAGAAACACTGAAGACAGCAGGCACACACGCTCATACACTCAGAGAAAGACATAGACAACAAAATCCCATCCCCTAGACAGACACACATGCACGCACACGCACACAGAAATTGAACAGGTGCAGGTTGTAAAAGCCAGCTGCCACCAGTTCTTTGTAACATCTACATTTCATCAGCCGCAGGAGCAGCACAGGTGATGCCAAGCCCAGTGGGCCCCCAGATTAGGTGAGTGGGAAGAGGTTTAACATACACTGTCATCTAAGGTCAGATTTGCATTTTCCTTTTATTGTTAAAGGTTAGGTATTCCAGTGGCTAAGCTTATCTAAGATCAATGCCGAATGGCACCTTCCACCCTCAAGGACAGCTTCCTGGAGCTTCTGTTGATGACATCATAAATGTGCAGGAAGTTGAAAGAACTGTGGGGAGATTTTTTTTCCATTTAGACCATCATCTGCACCTGTATCTCTGTTGCTTTGTGTCTCTTTCCTTCCTTTATATCTCCATTTTTTTTCTCTTGCCTGTAGCTTCCTCTTTGTTATTCTATCTCAATCGCCTTATTTCAGCTATCTCTGTTGCCTCATTGCTCTTGGCTTCCTCCTTCCTTGGCCTATCTCTATTTCTCCAACACTTTCTTCCTTTCAGTCCTTTCCTCTGCTCAACTGCTGCGGGAAAGTGCAGATTAACCTCTGACCCTCAGCAGGAGGTGGGACCTATTAGCTTGTCATGGCTATCACTGTGCCATGCGTGTGGAGTATGCATTTGTGCGTGTCTTTTGTCTGGATTTGAGAAGTGTGATGGCTATATGGCTGCCAGCAAATTTAAAGGGTGAAATGCATTCTGGGTTGTGATGGTGCATTATGGATGTAAGTGGGTTTTGGGTGTCTCCACCAAAGAGGATAATAAAACAATTTCTGCTGCTCTCAGCAAACTTCCCGCATCCACAACATCCATATATACAAACACACAAACACACACACACACACACACACACACACACACACACACACACACACACACACATAGAACAGAAGACATAAATACATTTTCCCCCTCGCTCGCAGTGACTTTGAATGACATCTGATTTGTGCAACAGTGAGTGCTAAGGTCCCTCCACTGCAGATTGTGTGACTGGGTTTGTGTGAACGGTGTGGGCAGAATATTCACCACTCTGTATGCAAGTGTGCCAGGGCACCGGTGTGTTCGTTTGTGTTCATGTGTATGTGCAGAGATGAGATTGGATTTTGTGAAACGCAGGCTCTGATTCCCAGCAGTCCTTTGTCACACTGACTGACTGCTGAAAGGCTGAAAGCAGGAAAGCCATTTCAGACTGTGGAGCTAAATGATGGCAGGTACTCCGATCCAACCATTGCTCTCCACAATAACACAATACAGACCAGTCATCAACAGCCCTGTCATCTCCATCTGTAAATGCACTTCACACAGCCCCTTCTGTCTCTGCCGCTCCTCTGACTGCCATTCCAAGTTCTGTAACTGTCCCCTAAACTCAAATGGCCCTCACAAAGCTGAAGTAGAGCTGGATCCACCAAAATCATTCATGTGACTCTTTTTACCTCATTTCCTTGCTTTGGTTCCCTTGTGTCATCCTCAATTTGTTTTAGACTTGCTGCTGAATTTGGCTTCTTGTTTGGGTTGGGGGGGGGGGGGTCCCTTGACTGTAATGTATGACTCACTTAAGGTAGCCATGTACTTCTGGTGATGTCGCTGCTACTTCTTGAGCCTATTGATGAAATTAATGACTGGGGTGACTAAATGGGCCGTCACAATACATGGCTCTGGAGACTCACTGGGGTGGGCAGGCTTTTACACCGGCCAAGCACTAACAGAGTCAGCCTCAAGAGAGACAGAGCCTAAAAAAAAAAAGAGGACTAGAGAGTATTTTCAAGGTGAGATGGGGAGAAAGACATCAGACAGAAAAACACGTGCAGCAAAAGAAAAGGATGGAGAGAAAGGGGGAATATAAGCTGGTGGCAGGAAGGAAGGGAGAGGAAGAGAGAGAGTGAGCATGTAAAAGCAGGTCTGGTCCAGGTGGGGTTCAGACAGTCAGTATGTTATTTTAGGAGGGCAGAGGGAGGGAGGACGAGAGAAAGGGATGGATGGAGGGAGGGGAAGATGAATGTAGTTAATTAAGATGAGCAGGCGGAGGAGACAGTGTGGAATTACACAAACACTAATTAGAGTCTTCGTTAGGGGGCACAAAACGAGAGCAGCACATCCATCATCTCAACCCTCCATTCCTCTTTTCTCCCTGCTTTACCTCTGTTCTCCACTGCTTTTGCATGGCAACCATATTTCCTCTCACAGTCCTCCCTGCTGCCCCCACCGTCTCCAATCCTCCTCTGCCACTTTTCCTCCCTACATCTTCCCCACCCTTCTCAATTTTTCCCAATCGATCCTGTCAGCAGTTAACTAAATAGGTGCCATTTAACATCTGGAATCGCAATCGAAGCGTCCTGTGCTGTCCTCTTCCTTCAGTCTGCTTCTATTCTTCGTTTTCACGTAATTCCTCATATTACTTTTACTTTTCTTTCTTTCTTTCTTTTTTTTAACTCACTGCTCCGGGAAGGATTTCATTTCTACTCTCCCACTTTCCTGTCACACGCTGACAAACACACACACACACATTAACTGTACCATGTCAGCATTATTTTTATTGTCTTGCCAAGCCAGTCAATGCCTCTTCTCGTCTTGCTACTCCTGCTACACTCCTCCTACACACAGTATACACACCACTGTAAACTACTTACCTCTTCTTATCTTGTTTTCTTTCCTTTTCTCTCTGTCTCTATTATATTTACAGGCAGCCTGTGAGGACTACTCATGTCCTCTTCATCATTTCAGTGTCCTCCTCTGACTCATCCTTCATTCTCTTCTAACTGAGGAGCAAATCAGCTTTTCGGTGTTGTCGTCTGCACCACCATCCCCTCATGAGACCACAGGGATGGATGGAATAATGAGGGATAAGTGTGAATTGAGCTAAGGGTGGTCCATGCCAGTTCTTGTTTCTGGCACTCTTATGCGTGTCGTAAAATTATATTATATCCAGTGTGCAGTCACAATGCTAGTATTTGCAGTAATGTAATTAAATGAGTCAAGTGTTCAGTGTCTTCACATGTTTAGCCAATTATCTACACAGTTACTCAGAGCTGTGACTTCCAGGCTTTACTCACTGACTCCAGCATGGCAAAAAAAAAAAAAGAGAGATGACTTGCCAGCCGTCAATAATCTATCACAGAGAGCATTTAGTTACCTCATTTCAAGGTTTTCATAAAGCATTTGGTGTCTCATATATCATCTCTTTTTGTTGCTATGTGTATCTTGGGGTTCTCCAACATCAGATTCTACAAATTTTCTTTCTCACCTAAAAACCTTTTTAACCCCATAATTCCTACAATGTGAATATAGACTATTTTCTTACCTTTTTATGATTTTAGGTGGCAATTGCCTTTTTTTCACATTAATCAATGTCATTCTGTTTCTGTGATTTAGTACTGTGCAGTTTCAGATAAAAGCTCCACAATGTTAAGCTGATAATGCAGTAGTAGCAGTATTTTCTTGACGTGAGAGAGCTGGTTGCATGATCTGTTTAATCAAAAGCAGTCGACATAGCACGATCAAACATAAATATTGTAAAATGCTTTTCAGCTGTCTCATTTCGGCGCTCCCTGTGTGAATATTTACCATATTATTTACTTCTTGCTCCCTGACCTCTGACCCAATCCCACACTTTGCACGAGCAGGTTCAAAGACAGAGCGAGCAGACAGAGCGGAGGACTCCCAACTGTTTGAAGCTCCAAACTCAGGTCAAAGATCACAATGCGCTCACAGCTGGAGCCTATTAACAAGCTACTGACCACCTGTCCATCATGTCTAGGTGAGCCCAGAATACTTAAAGCACGACAATGTACCAGCTATATTTTTATATAAAAAAAATATTTACATACATACATTAATTTAGGCTTGGAAGTAGGAACAGCTGTGTAACCGCAGTTCCTCTGTGATTTACCACAACCAGACTGTAATGTATATCATGAACAGAACAAAAGATACAAAAACAATTCAAACGTTTGGGAAAGAGTACCCACTTTTCTTTTTGGAAGAAAAGGGGAGTGAATCATAACCGTGCAGTTACTGTCAGGCTGGAAACAACAGTTGTCAGGTTGAACTAGCACAGCTCAAAACAGGGTTACTGTAATGTGGACCCCCACTTCCTTCTGTAAGTGGACTCTCTTACCTGCACATTCACATTTTCCAACTTAGTGACAGGTAGTGGAGGGCCGGGTTGGGCTGGATCACAGCTATCATAGGGCACTGGGGCACCTCCTGGACAGAGTGCCAGTCTACCACACTGTTACCACATAGAGACAGACACTCATCCTTGAAACACAAATTGGCCTAACAGCAAGGGAGAAAATCCATACTGGCACAGGAAGACCATAAAAATTCCACACAGAAGCGTGCCAGCCAACCAGGAGCTTCAAAGTAGGAACTTTATTTATATATGGATCATTGTGGAGTAGATAAGCTCGCGTGATACTTGCATGAGAGATTTTCATCTACTGGCCTCTCTTAAGATCCTGATTTAAACATAAAACCAATCTGTTGAAAGCTGATCCTAAATCCTTATGTTTTATCCCTAACAAAGCTCATATTATTCTATAACTGTTTCATACTTCCTTGGCAGTGTAGTTTTTTTTATAATTTATATGACCCCTATAGGTCTGGCAGGTTGAAATCCCTGACGCTATTAACAGTCAGCTTTTGTAACAGCAAATCACCCAGTAAAACCAGCACTTTTTGCGTCACCTGGCCACCTCCTTCCATCACCAACCACTGTGGCACATTCATAATTCCTCCTGGCCAGCACAACAGCAGCATGCTAATTTACTGTGAAACCAGCTTAGTGTATCCTATCGTTGCACCTCCTGTAATCCCTGCAGGTGAGAAAGAGGTAGAGATGGGATTCTTGAGTATCTGATTGAGCAGCACACAAGATGAATAATTGATATGTAGGTTCTCCGTCCCAGTGAATATACAGAATATAAACAGATGCACAAACACCAAGCGTCTTGCAGCTCATGCAGTCACCAGTTTCTCAGACTAAGCTAATCCTCGAGGAAATGTAATACGTGATTCAATTAGCGGCAGCACATAGTGCCAGCTACTCTCCCTGTATGACTTTTGGTGGTGTGTGTTTGTGTGTGAGTGTAAGCGCAGAGCTGAACTAAGTCCATTCATTAATGAAAAACCATTTATTAATATAAGGTGGTTTCCCACATCTCTTCCACACCCTTCAGCATGAAGAACACCTTATATCCTGAAGAGAAAGGAAATACTCACATATCCACAAGAAAAGGCTGTCTAGTAAATTTAAATTCCGTAGGCATGAATACTAAATCAGACAGTGTGAGTTTATGTTTTTAAACACTGAAAATAAAACCTTTTAAAAAAATGTTAAACCAGCACACAGTAGTCGAACCAAGGTCTGAGGCTAATGCTCTGTCCAAATAATCTCTCTTTGTTTTTCCATTATTCATTATCTTGTTTTTGTGCACTAACTGTTGTTTTCCACGCTCGCAGCAACTAGATGATGCCACCGTCTATTTCCGAGGGTCAACTCCAGCCCGAGAACCTGCAGTTTTTCCTCATTTTAATTGCTCTGAGTGTTGACTGCAGACATTTAGTTAAAAGGAAAAAACAGCGTTAACATTTAATAAAGACTGAAGTCAGTTTCTCAAACTAGGCGTTTTTAAAACAAGCAAACTGGATTACTACCCTACTCTATTTTAATCTTTTTTCTTTTTTTTTAGATAGAAAAGAAGCTAAATTATGTGTTGGTGACTTGTAGCCAGGAAAACAGATTATTAAGGAAGTTATTATGGAAGAAAAGGAGATGTCACATGGATGACTGCTGACAGTCCTCCAGACAAGCTTTTACAGTTCCAGTACAGTCTTAGTCTCTTTGTGATTCACTGTTATGATCAGCTGGTCTCTTTTTTATCACTATACTCTAACTTTGATCTCAGCAGGGTGATTCCTAAATTCTATTTTGGTGCATTAGAACTAGACTAACACTGCAAAATATTGCCCTTCGCTGAGGCTTGTTAAAACTTACATAATTATCCTCCAACTTGACAGATAATAATTGCTTCCTTAAAAAAACAAAACATGTAGTGGAATACAGCCAATATCGTATGGTCCTCTGGGGGGGAAAAGATGTAGGAGAGGGAACAAGAGAGTTACTCGTCATTGCTCTATCTCTCTTTCATGCTTTCCGAATCTCTCTATTACCCTGAAAGTCTCTGGAATCTCTAAAATGCACACACAAGCACAGTGCAGTGTCCATCTATGAATACTACATAATATACATGTAGATTGGAATAATAAGTGCGTGCGTGCACGTGTGTGTGCTTCGCTCAGTGTGTGTTTGTGGCTGAGCTATGATTGATGTCTTTCTCCTTATATTAGGCATCAAAAGAGGAATGGGGTAGAGGAAGGGAGGAGATGAAGGAGGGGAAAAAAGCCACTTAAGGGCCTAAAACCATTTAACCATTTAACCTCAAAGCTCTCTCAATGTCAGGCTAACGCTGTCTCCTCTGTCCTCTGTCTTCGCTGTAATGCAGCTCATAAATTTCGTTTCAATTAAGCGCGATATTGCCAAAGCATGTTTTCAAAGCACCAATAATGATTCAGAATGTAATAACAGTAATGCAAAGAGCAGGTTTTTGTTTTTTAACACATCTTTGCTGCAGCTTCCAATAATTTGTATTATGGATTCATCTGTGGATTTTTTTTAAAAAATAACAGAGATTTCTTTTTTAATCTGACCAGTATTTCAGAATTTAGATAAATTAAATTTTATAGCACTGTGATGCTGATGTTGAGATTCTACTCAGTTATTTTATTTTGCAATTCATATTTTCATCCTTCTCTTCCTGTTACTTTTCCCCTGGCTTGTGATTGTACGCCTCCCCCTCATTAGTCTCACCTGTGTTTAGTCTGCCATGGTTCCTGTTGGTCATTAGTCTTCTTGGTTCTCTCTTGCCAGATCGTCCAAAAGGGTGTACTGTGAGGCGAGATTAATGGGTCAGCCTGGTATGCTGAGACTTTAATCAGAGATTTCAGTGTCACTGGCTAGAGCACCATGGTAACTAACAAATGGAGTTTTGGTTTAAAATCTGCTGGAAGTGTCACATTTTTCACTGATTCTTTTATTTAAAGTGTGCTCCATCCCTACAGGTGAGCTATAGATTGTCTCTTGAAGGAGTCTGCATGTATGCAACTTGTAAAGCTTAACCCCACTGAATGAAGCTGCTGCAAATTTATAGCAGAGCACACTTTGCACTGCATTGTAAGTGAAATTTGCAAAAATTCTGGAATTGCAGCTATTTAGAATAAAGACTTACAGACTATTTACAGACTATTAATATCAGCCCACTTCACTTTGATCAGATCTTCTTTACAGGCTACGGGACAGTTTCAGACATGAACACACTGCATGATCTGTAATGTATAAATGTATGCAGTTTAAAGTTTCCAAGTTCTAATGCTGTCACATGAGAAAAAGCATCAAGAGTGCACCAAGTTGTAAAATAAATATATTCATTGGAGTTCAGATCTTTATTTTTACCATTCTCTGTGGTTGTGTTTACATCATGACATTAATGCAACCTCACACTTGTCTTATTTGCAGCAAAAGTGCTGCATTTTCTTTTTATACTCTTTGTAGAGCTCTATCACCCATTCCCCTGATAATGCCTTGGGTTGGAGTAGGAGTTGCTCAATTGATCCATTTTTATGCAGCAGGAAAGTCACATCACAGGTCAAGCACCCCCTTTTTGTGTAAGTGCGCTCAGACCCTGAAGCAGAAGCCCTGGGTTAAGAGGTGATAATCACCATCATTACAACATGTGTCTCCTACAGGGGCTTTAGGTTTTGTCAAGTCACTTAACGGCAAGAAAGCCTGGCTGTGTTGGAATTGCTTAGTAGTATATTCTCCTCTTTAGTCAAGTTTTCCAGCAAGCCTTGTGCTTCTATTGACAGGTGTATCAGTGAAGCTGTGAGGAGCAGAGAGACAATGAAGGTAAATGAGTTTAAATACCTGGAGTCAACAATCCAAAGCAACAAACAGTGCACAAGAGAGGTGAAGAAGAGAGTGTAGGCAGAGAAGAGTGGGTGGAGATGAGCGTCAGGGATGATTTGTGGCAGAAGGATGGCAGCAAGAGTGAAAGGGAAGGGGTTACAAGGTGGTAGTGAGACCTGCTGTGGGTGGGAGACGGTGGCACTGCCAAAAGACAGGAAGCCGAGCTGAAGGTGGCGAGATTGTGGGTACATTGGACAAAAGGATGCTGAATATGGAGCTGCTAGGCAGGAGGAAAAGAGGAGGAAAAGAGAAAGACCACAGAGAAGATTCGTGAATGTAGTGAAGGAGGACATGCAGAGGGTGTGACAGAAGATGATGCAAGGGATAAGGTGAGATGGAGGCAGATGATCTGCTGTGACGACCCCTAAAGGGAGCAGCCGAAAGAAAAAGAAAAGTACTGATCTCTTTGAGTGTGTGTGACTTCTTGGGCCGGCCCGTACGTTTGCTGGATTTGTCTATCCGGTTTGGACTCTGCTCTTGGTGTGTCTTGCATTTGAATCCTTATAGAATAGAATAGAATAGAATAGAATAGAATAGAATAGAATAGAATAGAATAGAATAGAATAGAATAGAATAGAATGCCTTTACTGTCATTATGCAGAATGTACAGTGAGATTGGAAATCTATTGTTTTGAAATGTAAGAAAACAAGACTTTTTTTTTCATGAAAAATCTATTATGACTCAGCAGTTATTAAAATAAAGTTAATTTTCTTCTGAGGTACTTATTTGCCCTTTCAGTATATTAGTCTCCTATTAATTTTGTAACCGAGAAAATGAAAGAATGCAAGCAGAGACAACAGATTTGACTAATAGCACACAAATTATTGCAATTTTTTTCACATTTGTTGTTATTCTAAGATTTTGTTATGACTAGAAAAATATAACAGCACCATCAACATTATATCAACAACATCCCATACATCACACACACGCCGCTCACACAGTGTTTTAAAAAGGGCCTTGAGGCCCGACTGATTCTGCCAAATATAATAAAATGTTCTGGGTTGGTTATACCTGAGACAGAAGTCCAACTATAACACAAACTATTTACCAGGCAGTTATAGAAAGAGACATGTTTTGTCTTACGACCCAACCCAGAAAGTTACCATAAAAATAAGATAAGAAGACAAAGGCAGAAATAAAAAAAAGGTAAAGCCAAAAAAAAAAAAAAAAAAAAAAAAAAAAAAAAAAAAAAAAAAAAAAAAAAAAAAACCAAAAAAAAAAAAAAGGCAACACAATAGCGCAGGCCAAGCAGCAGTACTGTGGTAGCACAGCCCAGAGTAACAGTAGTGGCCAAACAACCTGTAATGCATAGTAAAGAAAACATTAGTATTAAAAATAGTAGCAAAAGAAAGAAAATCAAGACTGCAGTAAGCCATGGTTACATACTGATCAGCATAGGAAGAAGTGACCCATTCAGCTGCAACCTGGAGAGAAGGCATCTGAGAAAGTAAGAATTAAGTATTGCCTCCTTTAACATCACTGACAGTTTGAAATCTTTTGTGGTAGTTGTGGAAGAGGCACTTTATTTCCTAGGATGGTAAAGCTGCCGATTCTTCCTGGCAAAATGTCTCCAGTTCCTGTAAATTCTGGGGATGTTTTGAGATCTTTCCACAGTGGCTTCATAACATTGTGGTCAGCAGACGAAGATGGCCACTCCAGAACCTTCACTTTTTCCTGCTGTGGACAGTAACAGGTGGAATCGCCCTTGTGTTTTGAATCATTGTCATGCTGGAACATCCAATTCCCATGCCCAGCTTCTGGGCTGATGAGTGCCAATTTTCCTCCAGTATTTTATAATATGCTGCATTCATCTTGCCATCAATTTTGAGCAAGTTCCCTGTGCCTGTGTGGCTCACACATCCCCAAAACATCAGCAATCCACTTCCATGTTTCACAGTATGGATGCTGAACTTTTCATCGCAGGCTTTTTTGACTCCTCTCCCAATGTTGTGTTTATGGTTGTGGCCAAAAATTTTAATTTTGGTCTCATGATTCCAAATAACTGTGTCCATAAGTCATTGGAGGTCTCTGTCCAGAAGTGCACAGTCCCAGGAACAGCTACGATACAGCACAGGACCCTCAAGCTCCCAGGCCTCTGGTAGGGGACCTGAGCTTGAAGGACAAACAAAGACTGATTGCAGGCAAGTGTGGGAGTATTCATACAGTATATAAAGAGATAGAGTGGGCATCCTGTTTATGGAATTCTTTTCCTACAATGCAATGCAAAAGGAAACATAAGAAACTACACTCACTCCAGGACAACTCTGAGTGAAACAGCAGAATGCAGTGAGGCCACTTCCAAAAGTAAATCATATCAAAAACAACAACAACAACAACAGAGTGTTAAACCAAATGTTAAAGTGGTTTGGTTTCTTTTTGCCATATATTTTTTGTATTTTATGGCCAACAAAACAAATTTACTAAAAAGATCCTGCATCCAGGATCCATTTTCCCGGAGTTGGGATGTGTCTGCGGCCACCGTTGCCAATGGCCAGCTCGCAGTTACGAATGTACTTTTGTTTTTCTTTGGCTTTCATGTTCCTGGTTTATCCAAATCCTCAGTGAGCATCAGGTCATTGTCATCGTCATACACTAAGACAACCCCAACTTGCTTTGAAGCATCTACCCATTTACTCATCAACTTATCAGCACATTTGTCACTAACCAGGGAAAATATTTATAGTTGCCTTGAAAATCAGTCACTGACCGACTGATGTGCAGTGATTAACCCTGATTGGCTGGCCTGTCTGACAGTAATCAAAGTGGATGAGGCAGAAGCGAGATTCCGACCAGCCGGATGAGCCTCTCATTATTTTCATCGCCGTATTATTCTTCTCTCATCCCCTACATCAATTTATAATACCACTCTCTCATTGCATCTCTTCTCCCACTTTCCCAAGCCTTCTGCTCATCAAATCCCCCTCCTAGACTTTTTACATTCCCTATTTTTCATTTCCATGTTTTCTCTCTGCTTTTCCGTCTCTCTTCCTCTCCTCTCTCCTCTCTCTCTCTCTCCCCTGGATATTTAGTTTGATTTATTGCCTCTTGTTGGAAAGGTTGGCGTTTTAATAACTCAGCTCCTCCTCACCCCAACGAAGAGAGAGAGAGAGAGGGAGAGAGAGAATGTGCGCAAAGAAGAACTTTAGTAAGCACAAAATAAATGTGCGGACAGACAGCAAGGTTTTTCTAGTGCTTTCCTTTTATCTCCCCAGCGCTCTCCTGCTCTTTCATGTCTTCCGGTTCCTCTCACTGTTCACGCTGGCTGAGGATATAAAAGCTAAACGTGCAGCTGAAATGGATGTCAATTTGAGCTCCTCTCTGATCTGTGCAGAAGAAAATACACATATGCGCGCACAGCCAACAGCTGTAATGGACTGAGGATGTGAAAAACTGACAAGCACACAAAAAAATGAACCATCTGGTTTGAGGCAGGGGGAAGCAAGTGACCATCAAAAAAATAAAGAAGAGAGAGACATTAATCAGACTATTAATGACGAAGAAGGGACGAGACTCTGGCCGTGACTCTCTGCCTGATAACACAGAAAGGGTGGAAAGGCCCAGAGCTGGAGAGTGTCAGAAAACAGCCAGTCAGAGACAAAGTGGGAGATTTCTAGCACCAAACAGAGACTTTATTTAGATGGTGATTATTCACACTGGTCATTAGAGAACCATATCACTTTCCCCTCATTTACTGAAAGGCAGCAAGGGGAGAGGGGGGCGCGGTGAGAACAAGAGGGCAATCATTAGATGATATCACTTTCACCCATGTCCTGATGAGAGGAAGAGCGGCGCAGCAGACTGATAGTCTGAGAAGCCACCTCTTTGAGTAATAAGACAGTAACTAGCAATTAATAATTCAAATCACAAACCATCAGCCCATGTATTGGGAGTTACAAGAACCTGTTAGCGGAGCGTTGATATTCTTGTTCATTTCGTGTTCGGCGTCTACATCTACCTGATCAGCGTAATTTTGTAGTCTTAGATTCAGGCTGCGCCTTGCATAGAGGAGTTAATTGCAAAACATGCACCCGTTTAATTAAATGTTTGCAGATGTTCATTGTAAACCTGTCAAACATTATGTCGTGATGTAAGACCAGCAGAAAGTAGACATAATACTGTAGTGGCACACACGTGCAAAAACCTCCCTTGTTATCTCTCTCTCTCACACACACACACACACACAAATGCGAAGTTCTGATTCTGCAGTAATAACTCACAGGAAGAGTCATTGATGAGGAAAAAAGTCACTGATGGGTGGGGGGTGTCTGCATTTTTATCTTCAGCCCCTAATTTTAAGTGGTCCGGCCTGTTTGAAATGTTTCCTGAGGGAACAATTAACTTGCTTTTAGTTCCTATACCACACAAGCATGTCTGCCAAATCCCCATCAGATCTCTGCCCACAAAAACCCACTCTGACAGACATTGCACACACAGACACAAACCAGAAAACATTTGGTGTTTAATGCAGTGTTGTGAACACCGCAAATGGCAGTGACACTGCAAGAAATTACGTTAAATTTGGCAGAAATAAAACAGCAATTTTGTTTGTACAGCTTCAGTGTTTTATCTACAAATGTGGATCTACTTAGATGTAGATTTGCACCTTGTCAGCGTTTTAGTTCATCTGTACTGATGCCTAAAGAAACACACAACAATTTAATACAACTTCATTTTTTGTAAGTGTTGGGCCCTCCTGTTAGGGTAGACTTACAGATTCAGAGCCACGCGACTGATCGGGTAAGGGACCTGTGTCCTCCTAAAAGACACTTTAATGCCACCCAGAGATCGCCATGGGACATTCACTTCAGCCACCACCCTTCTCTCTCATCTCTGGCTGTATTTAAAGAGAAATATCTTTTTGGCACTGATGAGACTCATTTGTTTTCAGATACCAGAGCATAAAGTGTGGGAGCTACAAAAAGTGGAGTGTCTTGGCAGTAAATAGATCAAGACATAACCTTCACTCCATTTTTTGGCAGAGTATCAACTGCATGCACAAACAGCTATAGCCTCGTTCATCTCAAAGTTAATTTTACTACAGAGAGTTCACTCAATCCATCTGAGATGAAGAGGGGGAGCGGAGAGGGATACAGTACAGTGTGGGACAGAACAGGAGAGGAGAGGATAAATTGTGGAGGTGTTGGGGGAGAGGATGACTGCTGGCACACAAATGGGGGGGTGGAGAGAGAGGAAAAAAAGGACTGCAGCGAGTGGACTGGTGAACAGAGGGAACGTAAGGACAGATGAATATGCAGAGTGGGTTGTGTGTTCTCTTCGTTCTTCCATTTGACTTTACGAGTCATCGGGGTTTAGGTCAGATTACCTGTAAATGTAGTCAGTCTATATCATGTCAGATGGTCTCTTTTTGTTTTGTGACCTTTGCTCTTGTGAAGCAAGTGGAGGACTTCCTCAGTGTGTTTAGATTCTATTTTAAATCTAAGAAAAAAGTAAATACTCCATTATCCATAAATTATTATTTTAAAATATTTTAGTTACTGTTACCAGTGGTGATTCTAGAGTCTACTAACGCTGCTTACGAGCTTTGGCTCGTGCAAATTGCTGTTATTATGTTCTCCTGGTGCAAAGATTCTGCTCAATTGAAGTGAGAGCTAAAGAGAATCGTGCACTTGCTACGGAAGGGAGTCAAGTCAGCTGGGCCCCCTTCAGGGAGATCATATATCTCCTACTGTTACTGCAAACTTTACACACATTGCCACTGCTGTAGCTCAAAGCCTGCCCCGAGCAGTTGCCTGCCTTGCCTGGTGGCAGGTGGCACCTCTGTCTACTATGAAATCCAGAAATCAGCAAACTGAAAGGAGTGCCTTACTTTGATATTGAGCTGAGTGATTATCATTAGAAAAAAAAAAAGTTTCACATTTTCCATGTGGGATGGCTTTACCGTTTGTAATCAGATTGCATAATCTCAGTCGCATTACAATGTTGCAACAAGGGCAGGAGGAGACAGGTGAGAAAGGAAGTAGGTGACAAACAAAAGAACAGAAAGAGAGCAAGAGATTGTGCACAAGGCAAGGATTTTATATTATTTTACACATATTAAAAATATTCTATACAACCCTTTTTATTTATTAGAAGCCAACGTTTGAAAATGTTAATGTCTGAACAAATAAAGCCGGTAACAGCATTGCATTTTACTGTACATGCTTAAGGCGTGTATGTAAAAATATAGTGTCGTTGTGCAAACGCACAGATCAGATTTAAAACATGTTACAGGAGCAGAAGCACAGCACAGTAATTCAGGATAACCTCAATTTAGTTGTTTTGGTTTGTGAGTCCTGGTATTGTGCATGCTGACTTGCTGTTAAGTTATAATGACTAACAGGAACTCTTAAGCAGAACAGTACTGCAAATGCATTGTTTTTCACTAAAATTACAGGTTAAGATTGTCAACAAAGGACACATATAAGTGCGAAGGTTTATGCTGATGATATAAACACAGTATACAGTCTAAAGTAATTTGTTACATAAAATATTTATTCCGATTATTCATGCTGCCTTGCACTGTTTGCGCTACTTGTACAGCACAGTACAGACCCATACTGAAACTGTATATCACTGTTGTCCTACTAAAAGTAACCAATCATGCATCCATTTTCTTAATCACTTACATAATTCAGAGTCGCGCTGAAGCCTATTCTAGCTATTCCAGGGTGAAAGACGGGATACACCCCAGACAGGCTGCCAGTCTATCGCAGGGCTAACACATAGAGACAGAAAAATTCACACTCATATTCACACCTATGGTCAATTTAGAATCACCAGCTAGGCAAACAGGAGCTACTATGAAAAGCATGCATGTCCAAAAATGAAGCTTCCCATAAGTTCAGAATACATGCCTTTAAAAGCTCAAACCTTTTCCTGGTCTTTTAACCACACTTTACGATCTTAACCATTGGACAGAGTTTTGAAATGTCTCATCTCGAGACTTTGTGCAGGCATCTGTTGAATTCGGCCTGAGAACATAACACTAGACTCTGAGTCTTTGAAATGGGGATAAACAAAGAGGAGAGAGGGAGAAAAAACCAATAGGAAACAAAGAAACACAGATTGGACACTGTATCTGTGATGATAAGGAGAAAGAAGAGACACAATTGGATTGCTCAGAGCGTTGTATTCAGTGGGGGCCACTTATACAGTCAATAGTAATGGATAGCACATGCCATATCAGTACAATAAGAGACCTTGCCTCTTTATCTGCTTACATGTAGTACATGGCAACAACAATGGCCACAAGTACTGCATTGAAAATCTATCCGACATACTCGGTTCTCATCTTTTCTTTACAAATCGCAACTATTAGTCACCAACAAAAAAAAAAAAGAATACGTTGAAGCGGCTCCCCAGGCAACAAAAGAGAAAAATGAAATAAAGGAAAAGACACAGAACTGTCAATACACAAGAGGGCAAGAAAAGAGTAAATGCAGAAAACGACAGGTGGAGTTGAAGCAAAAGAGGGGAGGCGATTGGGGGCTTAAGGGGAAGTAAGAAAGTGCGGTAAAAAACATTCAATAAACACGTCTCTATAGTAACCAAGATGTAATTTGCTTGGTGAGAGAAAGGGAACGATGGAGATTGAGGGAGAGTGATGGAGAGAGGGGAATAGAAAAGCATTTACCATCACTGCTTGAGTCCAGAGCTGTAATTACGGAACTGAGACGCAGCGACAGAGGGGGAGGAAAAGAGCGGAGGTACACACAAGACGAGAGCTGCACACATAGTACTTTTACAAAAGGAAAAGGTGAGAATGAAAGATACACACAAGTAAAGTGATGACCCCATAAAATTGTCACTGTTGCAAATAAGTGTCGTGGGCGTTTGGAAGAAAGGCAGCGAAAAAGCAGCTCCAGAAAGAACAAAATGACAAAGATAAAGGAGGACAGAAAGTTGCAAAAATGACGCCTTTTTGTAAGTACGTGAGGAGGGAGCGAGTTCATACTCATTTGTTCATTGAAAAAAAAAAGAGGTCACAATTATGCCTGGTCATTAAGCCAAAAACAAATTAACCACTTGAATAATTAAGTGAAGATGTAAGTCTTGCTGCAGCCAATACAGAGAGAAAATGCTGGGATGTAAATGGGATGGAGAAGAAGATGTGGAGTGGAGTAAAAGTGAGGAGAGGAAGAGTGACAGGCAGAGACAAGATATCTTATGGGGAAGAGCGTGCTCGAATGATGAGCGATAGAAGGACCGAGATGTGCATGAAACGTGCAGGCATGTGGCCGATCAAAATAGTAAGAGACCAAAAATAGCGGGATTACAAAGAAAATCGAGAATGGGGCCAATGTGTGTGTGTGTGTGTGTGTGTGTGTGTGTGTGCGTGTGTGTGTGTGTGTGTGTGTGTGTAGGGTAGTTGATTACAGCTCTGGTGAGCTCGCTGTCAGTCTGTATACGTAGAGATAACAGGATTAAGAGGCTACTGACACTACTGTACAAAAGCAATGGAGGGACGAGAAGGAGTGATGCTAGGAGAGGAAGAACTGCAAGAAAATTGGAGGGAGAAGAAAAAGTGAAAAAAGAACTTAAAGGGACATTCCCATCAAATTCCTTTGCCATATGCCAATAAGAGAATGAAGGCCAGGGTTCAATAAATAAATAAAAAGACAGTACTGGGCAAAAGTCTTGCAGCTACTCCTCATTTCTTTATATTTTGCTCCCAATGAGCCAGACTTCCTTGTAATTTCTTTAAGTGGTAGTAGTTCTCCGGGCTTTCTGATGTCTTTCAAAGTTTTTTCTTTGGACATTGGCTGCTTTTTCACTCCTTTTCAGTCCAGTCCTTGGGACTGACCATTTTCAGAGGAACGTTTAAATAAAAAATAAAAAAAAAAGGCACCTAATTTGAGGGACGAACTAGTGTTGTGTCTACACATAACAGACAACTTGCAAAGAACTGTCCCCAAAAGACATCGTTTGTTGCTATTCTTTAGTTGAATCTATAAAATATCAGGGAAAAAAATCGTGGAAATGGACAAATCAAGGCCCAAAGAAGACGTGTCGGGCCTAAAAAAAAACTGAAGAGAAGATGAAGAGTATATGAAAGCCATGTCCTCATGAAACAGATACAAATTCAACAAAGACACAGGACCTGAGAGGCACTGCCCTTGAGTTGATCCATCTACTGTTCACTGAAGCCTCATCAGAAATGGTCTCAGCGGAAGAGTGGCTGTCAATGAAGCCATTTTTAAGGAAGGGAAACAGGGAGAAAAGGCTGAGGTATGCCACTCAAGAACTGGACTGAAAATCCATGCCAACAGGTCTGATGGAGAGATGAACCCAAATTTGAAATTTTCTGTTGAAGTGTTCTTGATACATACAGAGGAGGTCAGGAGAGAGGCACAACCCTGAGTACCTCCAGCCACCTGTAAAACAACGTGGAGGCTCTGTGGGGGTTTCATCTGCATTTCAGGCAGTGGTGTTGGAGCTCTTGTCCAAGTTGATAGAATTATGAATGCAGAAAAGTACCTTCAGATTTTGGTCTGACTGGGAAAGTTTCTTATTAGCAACAGCTTGATTTTTCAGCATGATCCCAAACACACTGCCAATGCAGTAAAAGCATGCCTAGATAAAAACACACAATAGAACACTATCAGTCATGGCTTGGCCTCAGCACACACCTCAACACAGAGAAAGGAACAAAAAGCGGCCAGCGTTCAAAGAAGAACTTTGAATGTCCTTGAAGAAGCCTGAAGAAGTATTCCTGAAGACTGCTTAAAGAAATTTGAAGAAGAGAGTTCAGGCTAGTCCATATAGGGCATGAGTGGTCACTGAATTGTTAAATGAATAAGTCACAAGATCCCATTCAAATATATTGTTTTTTCATCAAAACACCAAACAAATGAATATTTGGAGTTTGTTTTTCCATAGAATTGGAGAATATACAATAAGAAACAGTTAATCTGTTCTGGAAACTGGAAGTGGCCTCAATAAGACTCTGTATACTGAGTTTTCCTTTTGTTTTTCACCTAGTTTATCCATGAATGCATGTGGGGGAAATGCTAATCACTTCTTAATAGATTCCTGAACACAAACAGCCCTGCAAACACGTAAACGATCAAAAGTGACACCTTTACCTGAAGCACCGGCAGAAATCTTTTAATGTTCCAGAAAAGGCCTGATTCAACGGGTTTTCAACTACATTAGAACCTTCCCACCGCATACAGTTTTATATAAACACACAGACTTTTCTGCTCAAGTTCAGTTGGCATGGATTATTTCCAGAGTGATCTTTTAATGTTTTGCCTCTGTGATATTCTTCCAGTTTTTAGCAGGGAGAGAGCTAATTACACTCCAATCTGATCAGCACTGATTTAAGTGTAAATTGGGTTTAGAAATCTGAGGTAAATAAGGCCGTTATTTCAGCTGCAGGGTTACTCGATATGTGAAGAACTAGTGTGTAACAGAGAATGTTTGCCGAAGTAATCTGTGCCAAGAGACAGGAAAAAAATATATTTGGCCAGTAATGAGAAGATCAATGAAAGTGAAGATTGAGACAGATGATGGATAGAGACTGAGGTAAAAAGAAGTAAAGGATTTTGGTAAGAGTGCTGATAATGATGAATAGCAGACAGACAGGACATGAGACAAATATTAACTAGGAGGGGGGGGCAAGATTTAGGGGGGAGGAGAGAAGGGGACACAAAGTTGCTGCCAGAAGTTCGTTTTCCTGCCTGTTGAGTTAAAAGAAGCATTAGTAGAAGCTGAATTAATCAGCTGTGCAATCAACATGTCTCTTAAATTAGTGTATCATAACTCTGGATTTTAATTGGTGGTCCCATGAGGTAAATGAGACCACTTTTCTCTCCAATCTAATGCAAGGAAAGGCGGGAGTGGGTCAATTTATAGTGCGCAAAAGAAGAGTAAGCTGCAGGGCTCCTTAAACTCATGTTCTGAAGACAGTCCCAAATTGAAAATTAGAAAGATTTTTTCAGAGAAAGAGTGGAAGAATAAAATGAATTTTCACAAAGGGTTATTAACCTCTGGCGCTATTACAAAATTTGTGAGGAACTGTCTGGTCCCATAGATCAATCAAAATGAGAGAGAGAGAGAGAGAGCGAGAGAGAGAGAGAGAGAGAGAGACCCCTGCAGAGTGAGTTACTCCTCTGTGGTCCGCTCCACGTTTACTGAGGGAGCGCTGGCTCACCAGGGACAAATTAGCCACACAGGAGCACTGAGGCATCATGGGAAATTAATGATCAGGACCTCCAGGAAGTGAGCTAATGAGTCCTAGTACCACATGCACATGTACACGCCACACACACAGGCACACTTGCACAGAGTCGAAGACACAAAAAGCAAGACTGGAAGAGAGTCCTGCAAAAAAAAAAGGGGGGGGGGGGAGCCAAATGCGCACAAAGCTATCAATGTAACTTTGGATGAGTGATAAACCTGACCCA
>VUQK01005969.1:26571-39236 GCA_015106715.1 Bujurquina vittata | reverse complement strand
ATCTCAAATATTGTGTGTGTGTGTGTGTGTGTGTGTGTGTGTGTGTGTGTGTGAGAGAGAGAGAGAGAATATACAGAAAAAAGTAGCCAATTTGAAAAAGCTTCAACCAGACAAAATGTCATATTTTAGCCTCAAAAATCACAGTAAGTAAGAATTATTTCTCTGCTGATCATCTAATTGTTTCTATACAAATATTTATAAATCAGATTAAGAGATACTTTTTCTTCCTTTTTTTCCGTTAAAAAGCTTGCCAAGTTGCCCTTTTACAGTTCACCATGGTGTCTATTGGCATGGCAACACTGGTAACTCGGTATAACAAACCTTTTTATAGTCTATTTACTCAACTTTAACATGAATGTTTCTGAATATAGATGGATCCGTCTGCTCTGGAACTGTGCAAGTCCAAAGGGCCCAGCCAGCATTACATAAATATTAGACACATGATGTTGACACAGCAGATGAGCCCAGCTGCCACTTTGTAGCAATACGCTTTGATAGATTTTATAAATAGTTTGAATCATGGGTCTTGGTGTCCACCCATCATAGTTGTCGTTGTCCCCCACCTCTCCCCATATGTCAGTCCTGTCAGCGTCTCAGCGGTGAGGTACTGTAGCTAGTTTATGTGTCTGAGCCTGGCACCTGTACAAATCAGCCCTGTATTTATTCTGCAGCTCCATTTAGACTGCAGAAACATGGAGAGCACTCATTACTCTGAGGTTTAGGCTGTCCGACCGAGAGATGCAGGAAAAGGACGGATAGAACGAAGGATGGATGGGTGGGGCGTTGGCTTGGAACCAGTCCCAGCTCCGGATTGGTGGTTGTCCTAGCAACGGCACGACTGACCTTATTTGCCCCCCTTGTACACCCCCTTTTTGTTCGTGCACTCCACTCTCGCCCGCGCACATTTCTTCAGCCGCACACACAGTTTCGCCATCACTCTTCTCTTCATGAGAACTCAAACTCTTCATCTTCTGCCCCTTTTGTGCAGCCGCTCAGAGAAGGTGTGAGAGTCAGCTCAGACTTTCGGCTGCTGCAGTGCTGGTGGGTATAGTGAGGCAACATTTCGGCACACACCGTTTCTGGCCAAACGGTGAAAATAAAAAAGACCCATAGACTGCCAGACTGCACTCTTGGCCATTTATGTTGTAGACGGTAATTTCATACCTCAAAGAAAAAAATCACTGGAAAGCTTATTTTAGGATCAGACTGGACCACACATGGTGAGTTGTGCCTATGTATGAGAGAGCTCTGTCACAGAAGGGGATGATGGTTTCTGCAGACATCCTGCCATATCAAAATGGTTCCGATGAATTGGTTTCCATACTGATGGGTCCTGTGGGCCTGAATTGGGCAATTTTCCTCAGCTCTGCTGGCCATAGCTATACATCCTGTTGTGCTGCTGAGTCCAACAGAACAGACACATATACACACACTGGAGAGAACCTTTGCCGTAACAGGCAGAAAATAGGCTCTGTCTTTACTTGAGGCTGAGAATCCTATAGGCCTGAAGCAGCAAGCGTGTGTGTTTGTGTATCTGTGTATTCTATCAGTGTTTGTGAATTGATAGGGAATGTGGGTCCATGAGGCAACCTGCTGATTCACACAGTTTGAATGAGGAGTGGAGTGGTGTGAATACCCTGTGCCTTCTGGTCATTTAATGGAGCCTGGAGGGCAGGAAAGGTGCAACCAATCACTTCATATAGTTTACTCACACATACACACCCACATCTATCGTGGCCTGTGTTTATGGATCGTACTTATGTCCATGCGCAATGGTGTGTGTGTGTGTGTGTGTGTGTGTGTGAGAGAGAGAGAGAGAACATGTAGATGGATCTCTCTATCCTTTTCAGGACAAAGACTTTTTGTGTGGGTGATGACACAGGAGTTCCCCAGCAAATGTTGAGCAGAGGTGGGAAGCCACCCATATCTCAATGCATATTAATGCAAAAGTGAGCGCTCATAACTTGCATGTGAAGATAAAACAGACAGAGACAGGAGAGGGGGAAACGTATCAGGAAAGTTCACACGGCACTCACATTTGGAGATTAGGAGCTGCAGAAAAGCAAAAGGTCTGGTGTTGAGGAGAGAAACACTTCCTGCTGACCTTGAACAAAGCAGAGACGCACAAACATGCACACTTGGAGTGGAGAGGGATACCAAACAGGAAAGGGTAGATAAGCACAACAGCTTATTTCCCTTAAGTCCCTCTTTTCTCTCTGTGAGGAGTAGTTGATCAGTCTTTGGCCACAGTTTGATGACACTGGGAATCTAAAGAGGCGGGGTTTGCCAAGTCTTGAGGATGTGGGGTGGGAGGAGGGTTGTAAAAGGATTTTTGAGCCAGCTGGGCAGGCGGGGTCGTGGGGGGGCCCAGATGGTCAGAGGTGGGGGGGTGACATCCTTGTTTGTGCGCGTTGAGGGAGTAAGTACCAGGTTAGACACAACACTGGTGTTTGGGCCCCGGTTCGCAGTAAGGCTTTGTGTGGGCATGGAGGGGGGCACAGCTTTGTGAAGGGGGGTGGGGGGTAGCCTCATTCTGTTCTCTTGTACATGTATGTAGAGAGCAATCAAGCAGGCGAAAGGGACATGGTGAACAACAAGGTTAGAATATTGCAAATTCTTACAAAAAGTATTGCGTATCAAAGTGCTTAACACAAAGGCAGCTGGATCTGCTTGAGTGTCTTCAAGAAGTTTAACCTCTCAGGCGTCTTCAGTTCTAACTGACTGGTGGGGACTCCCAGGCATCCTCCAAACCAGTTAGAACTGAAGAAGTTCATTTTTAGTACTTAGATATAACCTACCGTGACCCGGCTGACTGATAATCTCCACAGAAGAGTAATGATTCATGGTTTTTCTTTTGAAAATGGGATAGCCTGTGGAGTAGGAGGTAACTGGAGCTTTGCGGACCTCAAGGAAAGACTCTTTAGTTATCGCCTCATTCCCTTTTCTCTACTGCACTGTCTTTGGGCTCTTTTTGTCATGATTTATCTCATACTTTCCATCAGTTAAATTTCACTTCTTTTCCGCCTGTCTTGAAAATGGTCTTAGATATGCTCACCTTTAGTTCTTCTCAAGGTCAGCTGTCTAGTAATGCTTAATTACAACTTAATAATTATTTGAGATCCAGGGCCTGGTTATTACCATTTGGTAAGACTGTGTGTCTTTCTGAAACAGGTGGGGATTAGCCCTGCATGTAGAAGATGAACATAACCAGAGGTCCATGGATTTCCATTTTGAAATTTCGACTCTTTATTTATTTACTTATTTATTTACTTTTATTTTGTTTTTTTATTGGGGCAGGGGTGGTTGTCATTATTTTTTGTTTTTGAAAACTGGCAAGCATAAAATAGATTGGACTGTGCGCTGAGTGCTCATACTGTATATTAGTAATTTGTTTGTTTGTTTATATTTATTTTTTTGTGGGAGGATGTTAGTTTTTTTGCTTTGTTGAATATTTTGCTGACTATTATAAAGACTTTCGGTATAATGCACTTGTGCATTGGCTTTGTTTTTCAGACCCGGAGGCCCAGTCCATCTTTTACATACAGCCTATAGGTTGATTAAATATTGGGTACTTGGTTGGGCTAATTGCAAAGTTGCTGTGGGTGGTGGGTGAACTGGTAATATGCTTCCATATTTCAGGCAATGCCGCCTGCTAAGCAAGCTGTGTATCATTGGCACCAGCGTCAAAATTGACTGCAAAGTGTGTACTTAATGGAACAGTTTATGCTACAGCAGAGCAGAGTTGCATTAAATTTTATGGTGCAATAACCAATATGACTGTGGGTTTCCATTCCGTCCAAGGTTATGAGTGGCACATTTTTTGTGTTAAAGTTCATTAACACTGAACAGTAATTAAATACTATGACGGTCATTACGTTTTTGGGGGGTTTTTTTTGGGGGGGGGATAATGCTGTTTTATTTATTTTTTAATGGCTCACCTTGCATGGGCTCTTTTATCATAACGGGATTCCCATCCATCTTGTAATGCACAAAGAAAAGAAAAATATTACACTAACATATTTTTCTTGAAAAAAATCTGTTACTACAGCATCCAGCAAAAAAGCTGGAACTGTGTCATACTATGCCCAGCCAAGGTAGGGTGACCATGGCCTACTGTGCCCAGTCAGCATAGTGCCCAAAATTAACAGTCATCCTGCTGTGATTGACCACGGAGGGAGTGAGGCTAGACCAAGCCTTCTGGCCTCCTACTGCGACCTAAAGGATCCAATAGGCTGTTACTGTGGGCTTTGTTTATTTAAACTACTGTACACACACACAGTGTATATTTCCTGCATTTATTTGGGATGCATAATGCAGTGTAAGCATGTTATTAGCATTTTCATTGTTTTATAATATTTGTATCCCCGGTGTTTATGTGAAGTACTTTTGTTAAGTGTATTTAGGATGCACAGTGTGCAGCTGCGGTGCGTGATCAAGTATCCATTCTGTATTCCTGAAACTGTGTTGCAAGATTGTTGCTCCTTTTAATTATTCTCTCATATTAATGGATCAAAGGTCTCTGCCACAGTGAACTCCCTGCATTTCATTATTATTGCACACACACACATTTTTGCCTTTGTCTGCACACATTTACATGAACACATCTGCAGGATGTCAGCTATGTTCAGTTTTTCAATTTTGCATGAGATTTCCTGTGATTATAACGGGATAAATGTTGGTCTTTTCAAGTTCTTCACTGAAGAACCCAGCGTGTTATTTTTGATTCAGCTCCTCTGTGAGATTTTTCTTTATCAACCACAAGCTTGCACCAGTCCTCAGAAGGGTGTCATTGATCTCCCTGTGGCATGAGGGACTGAGCATGTTTTATTCTCCTGAAGTACTTTTATGTCCTGGTGCTTGTGAACATGTGTTTGTGTGTGTATTCCCACCAACGTGTGCCAAAAATGCAGTGAGTGTGTATGGTATTCTGTGTCTTTTCCCTCTCCCTCTGGACCCAGCCAATCCTCTGTGTTGCTTCCATAGGATTCTCCTACTGATAGGCTGCTTCAGCGCTCTCTTCTATGACACCCACAGCTCCGCAGTGCTCCCATGATGCCCCTGTGCTGTCACCACTCTGCTGCATGGCGGTTGGCAGGAGGGGAGGATGCTGAGTGTAATTAGGGTGTACCCAAGCCTACTAGGACCAGAGAGGTGGGGAAAGGGAGGAAGGAAAGGAATCGGGGAGAAAGAGGGCTGACAGCTTGACATCAGTACAGCACACCGACTCTGTAATTGCTGGCATGCATATGGTGCAACCCAAGGTTGGAAGGTTGTGTGGGGTAGGGAGTGGGGTAATATGGGATAGAGAGAAGTCAAAAATAGTAGGGGAAATGCAGGGGAATGCAGTCTCTGAAGCAAAAGATGGAGGATGATTTCATGTCATCCACAATGGAGAACAGTGATTGAGAATGTGGTGTAGAAGCAGGGAGCAGTGGAGTTTTGGGTGGGGGGATATAAGACCTAAGCAATGCAGGAGAAGCTTGAGGTAAACGAAATGTATAGCAGGGGGTGCAGCATGTTGACACAGCACACGTCTGTTATCACATGCACATACATGCACACGCCTGCACACACGCTTCCACAGATGGTGCACCTAAGTAAACATTTCTCTGCCTCAGAGGACCTTTAAACATCACCAAAGGTAGTATCAAGAGTAAATATAGTGTTTTGCTTGTGTTTATATGCTTTTGTGCGTTAGTGTTCTCTTAACCAGAAAATTCAAGTGCTTTTTTTTCCGGCTGTAATTAGCACACACAGGTAATAGAGCTATCGGGCATGGCTACACACACACACACACACGCACACATTCAGGATATTGATCAGGAGAGAGTGTGTGTGTGTCCTGAGCGAGGGGTCCTGATCGATGGTGTCCTGTCCTGTGGATAGATTGCCAATTCTGCACGGTAGCTATTGAGCAGGAAGCAGCTTCGGTGAGATTTGCCTCCGGGGTCTCACCTGCATCCTCAAGACACACACACACATACACACACCTTTCTGCTTTTCTGGGCTCACACAGAAATGCACACCCACTGGACACGCATTCAGGTTCAGAGTTAACACAGCGCTTATTTCTATTCTACTTTTTGAGTTTTGGCCTCCTTCTCTCCGACAGTCTTGTCATTTCTCCTCTCATTGCTCCATCCATCTTTGATACTCTCTGCAGATTTGTTGGACCGTCTCAGTCTCCTGCTTCCTGTCATTTCTATCCATTTCATTTTGGCTTGCATCACTTCTGTCTCATCTCCACACTGATTTCTTGCTCTTATTTATTCTTTTGGTCTACTCTCTGTCCGCCTACTTAACTTGAGAGTACTCTGCCGTGCACCACCACCATCCCCTCCCCATTGCACGCTCCTTTTCCCTCCCATGTTCCCCTTCACTGACTCCCAGCACTCCTTCCTCTCTCTCCTCCGCTCTGTCACCCCTCTATAAAGACTCCCACTGACGGACCTCAACCTTCTGCCCAAACCACATTCTGCCCCTCATTCTTTTCTCCTGCACTCCATGCGAAGAGGAGACCAATTAAAGTCCGTCTCCTCTCTTCTTCTACTCCGTTGTTCTTCTCTCTGTGCGTCTGCACTCAGACTCTCTGGGGTCACTAATTAAAACACTTTACTTTTCTCTTTACTCCACTTTTTGCACCTGTATGTCCAACTTTTTCCTTTGGCTTCTTTTTTAAAAATGTTTTGTTCCAGCTTTTCTTCAGCCTTTCTCAACAACTTTCTTTTCACCAACCTCCTTCTGTCTGCCTTTGGCCCCCTCTCATGTCTCTTCAACACTCACGGGCCTTTCCTCCATTTGTCACACGTTTCTCTTCTCATTTCTTGTCTCCCGCTTTGTCCTTTCATGCTGTTATTCATGAGGCCTTATGATATCTTTATGTTAAATTAACGTCTCTTACTTTATCCTACATCTACTTCCCTCTGTCTTTCTCTCATACTCTCTTTCACATATTAGCTTGTACATGGGAAACTCTTTATACTGCAGCTGACAGGAAGTCAGAATCCTCGCTCTGAAAGATCGCACATTATGCAGCTCTTCTGTCCTAATGATGCTGTCTTGTCCAGAGTTGTTGTTATGCCAAAATCCAGTCAGCCTTGACTGACATGGTTGTACATGCACACGCACATCCACTTACGTTCGTACACACATCTATCTGTCTATCTGTACTGTGTAGTGGGAGAGCAGAAAGCAGAGGGAGTCAAGTTTATTTTACGCTGAACTCCCCTCAGTGGTCTTAATTAGCATGTGAGGAATTGTTGCTTTCTCTATCTGACATTCAACATCTTTGCTGGTCTAAAAAAAAATAAAATGTAGTTGCAGCAATGTGGTATTTAAAATCCCAACACATTCTTTTATTTTAACACCACAAACATTGTTTTATCACCTGTCGTAAATGTGATGAACTGTGCCACATTCATTCGAACACCTGGAATTGTGGGATTGCTATTGTCTCTAACGTGCTTTCACTCTCTGCCTGTGGTCTCCCCCCTCTATATACACACACACACACACACACACGCACACACACACGCACACACAGAGTCAGTCATGTATCAGTATCTAATTGCTACATAAAATATTAATGCCATTGTCGTTCTTCCTTCCAGGTTAACAGCAGGTGATCTGTCTGTCCAGCTGAAATTCAATGATTACCTGGACATCTACTGCCCACACTACCCCAACAGGGAGGCCGTGGGACACGGGCATCCAGAGTCCCTGGCGCTCTACCTGGTGGGAGAGGAGTCATTCCAAGGCTGTGTGGAGACCAGCGGGGCCATCAAGAGGTGGGAGTGTAACACCCCTTTTGCTCCATTTGGACCAGTACGCTTCTCTGAAAAGATCCAAAGGTTCACGCCCTTCTCACTGGGGTTTGAGTTTCTACCAGGAAGACACTACTACTACAGCTGTGAGTACATGATGTGTATGTTTCTGTGTGTTAGGAGAGGTGAGACAGAGTCAAACATGTCACAGCTGGAGCTCAGTATTTTCTGAAAATTTCTGACGCTGACATGAGCACAATAACTGAGTTCTGATGATCATTCATTTGACAGATATGCCAAAGAAATAATTGTTTTAAATTCATCAGCCATACAAATGTCTGCTGTAGGAGATATCTGATCATCAAACAGCTCCTGGTATGCAACAGACTCATGTCAGACAGGTGGGACTGCAAATTGTTATTCGTCAGGACGAGTCTTGTGAGTTTTCAGAAAAATAAAAATAATTAAAAACTTTTTTATTTTGGATTTTTTGGATTTTTGCAGGAAAAACAAATCTGAAGCATTTCATATTTAAATCAAATATATTAAGTAAATGTTAACTCATTAATAGTTAAATATTTAACATTTAGCATGCAACAAGTCTTTGTCACCTGGAATCATTAATATTAATTATTATTTAGTTTCTATCTAATAACCAATGGTTCATTTCAGAATCTTGTCATAAGATTATTTAAATGTGGCTAAACAGTGCATGTTTTTGGTGTCCATAATCTGTGATCATTTTATGAAAAACATGTTTAAGTGAAACTCAGGCTCCTTACACTGGCACCCCAATAAAACAGGCACAAAAGAGAGGGGAAAAAAAGTAAATATTTAATGTTTCAGTTCATCATTCTATGCAAAGACACCTGTGTGGGAGACGGTGTGGTAGCCAGAAAGCCTTACATTTTTAAAGGATAAAACGGTTCACTGTAGCCTAAGCCAGCATGTTTTTTACGAGGTGTTGGCAAACTGCAGCTTTCTGAATGTCATTAATGCTATCCATAAATTCATGCTGAATGACATTAATGTGATGTTTTCATAAACCTGTAGGCTGTTGCACAATTTAAGTGATGGCTTCTCTGTGACATCCTCCTGCAATCCTCTCCCCTCGCTCATTTATTTCAAACCACTGGAGGGAAAAAAAGGGAGGGAGAGATACAGAAGATGGCTTGGTGGCTGTAAAATCAGTTGACTTTTTTTTTCTTTCTTTTTACAACTTTTGGTGTAAGTCCAAGAGGGGGAGACCATGAAACCAAAGCAGAGAATGAAAGAGTCAAGTGAATGCATAGTATGGAAGGGTGACAACAAAGAGACAGAGGGACAGCAAAGTGTAGGAGGAAGAAATCGAGATCAATACACGATGACAGTGAGGGAGAAAAAAGGCAGGCAGAGAAGCAGACGGAGGTAGAGAAGCGTGGAAGAGTGACAGAGGGAGAAAAAGAGCAAAAGATGGACACAGTCTCACAGTACAGGAAGGGTGGGGGAGAAAGGGATGGGAGGATGGATGAGTGGAACCCAAATGGGAGAGAGAAAAGTGGGAAGAACAAAAGTGATGGGAAAAAATGGATGGATAGAAACGAGGAAAACGAAAGAATCTTTACATAAATTACTGCTGCGGTCTGAGGGACAATGGAGCATTGTGAGGCTATGAGACACACTCACACACACGAACACACTTATGTATGTACACACATGCACACTGGGCTATTGTGGTTGTTCATGCCAGTTCACAGAAAAGCAACAATAGATCTTACCCCCTGGTTGGGCCACATCGGGCTCCGAGCGATTGTGTGTGTTTTGTCCACATCAAAGATAAGGCGTAAAGTTGGTCCAAATGTCTGGCTCTGGGGTGTGTGCGCTGAATGGGCCTGCAGCACCGGAGACTGCATAATGGCATTAGCCTGGGAGAACAGTACAATGGTATTAGAAAGACTAATGGCATTAGTTGGCTGAGTCTGAGCTGGGCTCAGCTCATCTCTCCCACAGACTATGACAGTGACAACCCACTGTCTCTTGGTCTTTGGCCTACTGCTCACCCTGCTGACCAACACCCATTAGGCCTCCATGTCTAGATCCCCAAAAACAGGAAACCCCCTTACATCCTCTGATAGTCAGCTGTTCCCAGCACTGAACAATTTAAGGCCATAGTAATGGTGACAAAGACAACAGCTTTCACTGCTTTCACAACAATCACAAGGCATTTGCACATAAATGAAACTCGGGCAAATAAACAGAAAACTTGACATTTGGAGAGTCAACAATAAATGATTACAAATAGGAAAACACAGCAAATACATAAAGATACTACAAAGGTTTTTAACACTGTGAACTGATTCTGTGAGCGCCTACAGTAGGTGTAGAGCAAATATCTATCATAAAATGGGAATGCAACTCTATCAGACAGTTCCTAATGTTTTAATTGATAGTGTTCTATATTTATTCTTCACCACTTAAAGAGACTGGAACATGTAAATGGATCTGCTACACAGGGCCCTCAAAAACCACAATAGAATGAAAACAGCATTGCTAATAAGCAACAAGGTGCTGGAAACACTTCTCAGAGATTTCTGTCCATATTGACACGATAGCATCGCACAGTTGCAGCACATTTGTCAGCTGCTCATCAGTGATGTGACTGTCCCGTTCGACCACATTCCAAAGGTGCGCCGCCGGATTGAGATCTGGTGACCGCTGAGGCCATTTGATTACGGTGAACTCCTCGTTATGTTCAAGAAACCAGTTTGAGATGATTTGAGCTTTGTGACATGGTGTGTTATCCTGCGGGAAGCAGCCATCAGAAGATGGGTACACTGTGGTCATAAAGGGATGGACGTGATCAGCAGCAATACTCGTGTAGGCTGTGGCATTTGAATAATGCTTAGTTGGTACCGAGGGACCAAAAGTGTGCAGAGAAAATATCCTGCACACCATTACACCACCAGCAGTTTATGTTTATGCCAAATTCTGACCCTACCATCCAAAGATGAGACTGCATTCATTCCTGTGAAGGTTGCTTAGGTAGAGCTTATGCACCCACCATTTTTCCACCAGCTTCCCGACACATTAATGTTCTTCTCCAGTCGGTCCTGACAAAAAGCATCCACCAGCTGAGGCAGCTGACCTCCTGTTGCCTTGCGGCACGCATTATGATTAAAAGAACCACGATACTGTTACTGTAACAAAAATATTTGTATCAAATTCTGGTGCTCAAAATGGTAAATTTGTGTAAATTAGCTGGGATTTTTTTTATGCCAGTGTGTGTAATGATGAATATGATGATCATATATGAATAGATGCAGAAATTTTGTTCTTTAGGCTTGGCTGGACCTCAAAATTGCCCAGCAGCAGTTCCGTGAATGTGAAAAATGACAATGAAATGTATTTTAAATAGATAAACTTTTACTTACAGTTAGTTAAATGTCTCAACAGCTTTTAAAAGGGTCCTTTCTAAAAACCTAAATACGACCGCTCACATGTCCAAAGTATACATTTGTTAGGTCTGGATCCCAGCAGCTGTAGGTAGAACTTCAGCATGACATATTTGATGTTTCAGCAAAACTTAATAAACATTTATTGTGATGACAGGACGTGAATGATGATCATTTTGAATTGTTTTGAGAGTGAAATGACAAACTAGACAATCTGTTCAACCAGTTCCTCAGTTCACTTGAATGCATGTGTGTAGGTGCAGTTATATTTAATCTCTAGAGATGCTCAGTAGATGCTTGTTAATCAATTATCATTTCTGACAGCCCCTTCAGTTATATTTTTTATTAAACATAATGCATGCAAGACAGATTTTATAACCACTTCAGCTTTAAGGTAAATTTGGGAGAATCTCTGGGTCTTTGCAATCGTAACACTTTTTGCTTTTTCTGCTATGACGAGTTGAAATGGCTACTTGGTGAAAAGTCCTATGATGCAAGCACAGTGCAGCATCATTTTTCATTAAATTAGGGCCATCTTCTCACAGGACTTGCCGCATCTTATCGGTTGAAAGCGTCGATTCAAAGTGAGACAAACTGTTGGTAATTGTGCACTCGGCCTGTGCGTTGGGTCTTTCTTGAATTTGCGGCTGTTTTTATTCAGAGATAAAACCCTTTAAATGCAGTTTCCAGACATATTTGTTCTTCAAAAGCAGCGTCGCAGTGGCAGGTAATACCGCTGATGTTTGCCTGTGTTCCCATGTGAGCCATAATGTGAATGGATCGGAAGTGTTGCATTCTGTAATGGTTGCACTCTCAATTGTTTTGCATTGTTTTTATTTAGCTGTGTAGATGAGTGTGATAAATACACACAGGGAGTGGGGGGTTTTTTGTGTGTGTGTTTGTTTTGTTTTTACACAGATATCACGAGTTATTGATATGGTTAAAACAAAGAAATAACCTCCCTGTTCTTTAGCTTTTCTTGTCTTGTCATATGGATTTTTCAGTAGGAGCACAGGAGTTCTCTAAGAGCACTTTGTTGTTGTTGTTTGTTTTGGAAGAATTTCATTCCGCATGTACTAATAACTTTTTACATTTTTTATATTAGCATCTTGCGCGCTAACTAATTGTTGGATTTATTAAGCGAGAAGCTTATTTCCATCTTCTTTTCCTTGTTCTTTCCAGCTCTACCCACAGATGAAGGCCCGCCTCTGCCATGTATGAAGTTGCGTGTCACAGTGTGTTGTGAGCCCAGTGAGTATGCTCCTCTTTTCATCTGTTGTTTCTTTCATGCTCCTCGCTTTGTACACCAAGACACTCTTTTCTCACATCTCTGCTGCGCAGGCTATTATAGCATGATGTTTAAACTGCTGTTTATCCCCGCTAATGCACCTTCTGCTTTCTCCTCTTTTTTTTTTTTTTTTTTGGAGGTTTTGTTTTTTAATCACTGAAAACAATTTTACCATATTTTTCC
>VUQK01005969.1:1062-14996 GCA_015106715.1 Bujurquina vittata | reverse complement strand
TATATAATATTATATTCCACAGATTTCTACATATTTTATTGAAGTGAAAAGACATAGAGGCCCTGCAGCAAAGAGACATGAAAATGAGCCTGGGACTGAATCCTTGTCTAACTCTGGGAAAATCTTAACATCTTAGTATTATACTCTTGAGTCTTTGAATTACAGGTGGTTAGCGTGCATTGTGGGAAATGTAGACAATAATCAGACTGGGAAATATTAGTAAAATATAGGTTTGATGCTTGTTAACTGCCCATGATGACTCTGACAACATTGTAGCAGTTTAATGTTTACTGTTCATTTGAAACACTTGATTTGGACTCTGCAATGCTTTTGATGGTGTTAATGCACTACTTCTTTATTCAGAGAAAGAAAAAACAACACAAAATAAATGTGCCATGTGCACACGTTTAGCACCCTTCTACTTGCAAAGCTTCAGAGCTTCTTTTACTTGTTAGACGTTAATCGACTCATTAGGACTTGTAAGGCAGGTCAAGAACCGTTATTAGGAACTGTCAGCCGACGACTTTTCAAACCTTGTGGTAACAGTCAGCAACCACAGGCTGAGGAACTGACTGAGGTCCAGAAAAATTAAACTAATTGATGCCTACAAAGCAGGGGAAGGCTATAAAAAGATATCAAAGTGCTTCCAGCTTGCAATTTCCACTGTCTGAAATGTCATTAAGAAATGGCACTTAAGGGGAACTCTGGAGGTCAGGACAAGATCTGGAAACCCAGAAAACTTTCCGATAAAGCTGCACGTCTGCCACACAGAGAAGCAGAGAAAAAAAAACCCTCCCCTGCATATGGCTTAGCTGACGCATAAGTGGTGGTGAACCACATTGCAGCGCTGATGCACAAACAGTGTCTTTGAAAGGAAATATAACCTCTGACCTCATAAAAGTTCACAACCAAAGTCTGCTGCGCAACATGTTTTGAAAACAAGCGCCACAGACAGATAGAGTTCAGCTTTCTCTGGCAAGAAAAGGAGCCGGGTTTAATTAAACCTACACCTTGCTAACTGTCACGCACATATGCGAAAGTGTTTTGGGGGTTATATGGCACAGAAAACTTTGCACACTACAAGAAACTGAAACTAAAACCCAGCTGGCTTCTACAACTGGACAATGAAGTACAAACCTCAAAATCAACTACTTCAACAAAAAAACAAAAAAAAACCTAGCAGAAACCTTTGAAGGTTTTTTTTTATTGGCCCTCAAACTCCCCTGACTTGAACATCATTCAAAATCTGTGTGTAGATCTAACATTTGTTGTGCAAGAAAGCCTCAACAAACTGCAAAGAAGGAGCGAATTCCTAAATCGAGAAGACTCTTGGCTGGCTACAAAAAGCATTTGCAAGCTTTGATATCAACCAAAAGGGACTCACTAAGTGCACAAACTTTTCCACACAACAGTACAATTAAAATTATGACGCATATTGCCCTATTTAAAACAGAACTGTGTTTATGGTGCCATAACTGAGGCTTACTTCAGTCTGTAATATATTGAGTAAGGGTTTATAGTAAGAATCATAATGGCAGCTGCTAATTTGAATTACTGATACTAGACAACCAAAAACCTTCCTTTTTCCCCTTTTTTATCAAATTTACAGATTCAAAAAAAGCACAGACAAGCAAATAATCTGAAAGAAATGAGTCTGTTGAAATAACACATTTGCATTTACGCACTCATTAGCCTACCGAGGACGCTGCAGCACAGCACACCAAGCTGTGGAGAGCTGCGCCTTTCTAAATGCTATTTGATTTTTTTAGTTAATTTGATTTACTGCATCATTTATCATAATAACTGTTAGTGAAGCATAAAAACACAAGCAAGGTTTTATGTCTCTATCTCTTTTTTTTGCTTGTTTTTTTTTGAGTGTTTTGTAGCTTTGATGAATCTGCGTGCCATTTAAATTTCCAGGTTATAAGTAATTATTTTCTCTGTGGGTGAAAGCAGGTTGGGTTTTTTTCTAAATAAAGTCTAAAATAGCTGGGTGTGTGTATGACATACTCTTTTTCACATCCATTCCACATGTCAGGTAGTCAATAACAGAGTAATTATTTCTGCTCAGTGCTCACAAAGGAGGTACTTACAGTGTGTCAAACAAATAGTGATAAATGTGGAGAGGTTCAGATGATGACAAAGAAGGAAAAATAAAATGGCTGTTTTGGTGTTTTGGTAGATTAAGCCAGATCACTTGTCAACACACAGTCTCGTGAAAAAATGTACAACGTTCCACTGTGCAATTTTTTTTGAGATATTTGGAACAAACAATTTTCATTTACCCATAAAGCAGTGTCTGCTGCTGGAGCTGGTATGCCTGAACAACACTGCAAAGAAAATATGCTTTTTAATGCATGAGAACTTATCTCAGCGCAGGTCTCGAAAAGCATTCAAATGTTCTCAAAAGATGTTCTTACACAGTTTTACCCCACACTTTAACTCAGCCTCTCACTAACCAACACTTATGGAACAACACTGTGCTCAACACAAACATGTGACACTATGTTTGTCACATCATTTCCAAAATCATGGTGCTGCCACAATAAGATGACCAGTTAATTTTAAAAGCTATTTTTTTCTATTACTAAAGGTAAAATTCAACTCATTTAACCTGTCTAATGCTTGATATTAAAGTTCATCTGTTCTGATCACATTTCTTGTTGGGACTTATTTGTCACACCTGGCTTTTAGCTACAAAATAATCAAGGAAAATGCCACATGTCATCTCTCTTACAAATTTTTTTTTACTTCATATTTTTATCTTTCAATTCAAAGCATATTCATTAATGATTTGTTATGAAAAAATCTTTACGTATGACAGTAAAATACACCTCATCTTTGTTTATTTTAGTTATCTTCTATCCATTATTGGTTCTATTTCAGTTTCATTTATTTATCATTTTACGGATAAAAGTTAAGTGGGTTTGGTAATTTTCACACTATTGAAGATTTTTGATGAAGTACCACAGCCAAATGTGAACCCTCGTTAAAAAAAACACATTTATCCATAAAAATAAATTTAAAATAAAATAAAAAGTCTTGGAGGAATAAATCGTATCCCTGAATCTACATTCAATGGAGTGTTTCTCAATTTCAGATGATCTTCATACTCCCCTGGAGTTTTCCAAAAATTCATAACAGCAGACGAGCTCGGTTACTGAAAGAACAGTTAGATTTGTACAAAACGTACAAAATCTGAAAGTCACATTAACAACACAATGACTGGCCTCTGTGCATGGGTCTGAGCCAAATGCCAGTAAATTGAGCCTCCTGGGGAAAATGAAACAAGGTGTCCCATGGAGGCAGGCAACCACTTCCAGCTATTACTGGCATCACTGACGACGCAGATTTGAAGATAAAGTTTACTACATGAGACTCGAGTTTTACTGCTACGGTGGCTTTTTGATTGGACTGCCAGCGGAAAGTGTAAATGTGCATTTTTGTATAGTAAAAGAAATCTGAAAAACAAATTGTTCTTAAATATAATCAGCAAAGTTGATATATGTCATGGAAATGTGAATACAAAGACAGTTGCTGTGCATTAAAAAAAGTAAATAGCTGTAAATGTAAATGTTATTGATTTTCAAAAAAACCCCAAGTAAATTAACCATTAAAAGGGTTTAATTTTGTATTTAACAAAATCTCAAAAAAGTAACAATTTTTTTAGAAATAGAAAAATGAATGAAGCACACCCTTTACATCTAAAGCTAGCAGGCTTTTGTGACTTTAGTCAAAGTCGGCCCTACTAAAGGGAGTTTAATAAGCTTCCATTTCTTCTTTTTGAGTGATTTCTGGGTGTATTTGCTAACTGCGTATGCTTGTTATCAGGTTAAAAGGTCCACTTGTACTTTGAGCAGCCTTCAGGAACTTTTTTGATATGGTGCAGAATTCCTGTTGAGGCAATGCTCAGCCCACTGAGGTGGCAATGCAACCCTCAAACATTTTATCACCCTGCTTCAAAGCTGGTACACAGTTCTTCTCCTGCTACTGGCTATTTTGTTTCTATTGGGGGGGGGGCATTTTAGACAGCAAAGTCAATATTCAATCTTTTTCTAATTATAAACCCAAGGATGTTAATACCAACAGTTGCGAGAATCGCCTGCAGAGCCCGTGATAAAACTTTGGGGTTCTCTGACACTTCTTTTTGCATTGAATCTTGTTGAGATTGTTATTAATGCAGGATAAATTAGCAGCTATTTAATAAATATTGAGATGATCATTTTTCTTGCAGATATAATGATTTTATTCAAATAATTTGGAGATATTTTCAAATGCCTTGCCTGACTCATGGGCATACTGTTTTTCTATGGATCTTTAGACTTGGCTATTATGTCACCACTCACTTCAGCAGCAAACGGCACTATGGCAGGTTCCACCTGTTACTCTTGAATGAGGTTTTATTGAAAATGATGGAATGATGGAATCCCCAATTTTAAACTTATAGCTTTAAATGTGTGATTATTTATTCCACGTGACTGATTTTTATTTATTTTTTATTCTAAAAATTACTACAAATGTTACTGTACATGGCTTGCCATTTGTTTGTGTATGTACCTGTGTGTGTAGCATACACGTTTTATTTATGGGCAAAGAGGAACAGGTCAAATATGTTGAAAATACACGTTTCAGTTGGAAGTACTTGTCTCTCCACACGACTGTAAATCCGAGTATGATCGCTTATTATAATTCTCGTCCATGAATTCGTTCACAGCAGCTCAGTTTTTGATACTATAAGCTGAAGAAGATATTGCCCGGGTGAGGTAAACACAGATAAATGTTATTTCTCTGCCTGATTTAGGGATATTTCATATGAAATTATACATAAAATTTGCCTTAGAAAAGTCCTAAAAGGTTTTCATAATCTTTAAAATCCAGTTCAAAAGCAGGAATCATCTAACATCGGTTGGGACTTTCTAGTGCTAAAAAGCGCCTCTCATCTTTCTACCAGCCCACACCATGTTTCAGTTATTGCTGTTGAGTGCAAATGAGCTCCAGTTGGGTTGAGCCGAGCAGACTCTTTCTCATCAGCTTTCAGCACGCTGGCTGGAGCTTCACACACCCTGGTTCTTTACATTAAAGTGAGTCTGGCCTTGTGAAAGGCATTTCTGAATGCGTCCCGTGTGTGTGGATATGAGCAGGGGGTCTTGGTTCTGTGTACTGGCCTGGAAGCTGTGACAAACTTAGGATTATGAAACTGCCTTTTATTTGAACACACCAAAACCAAGCACAAATGAGCTAAGTCAGTCACACTTCACGTGGCAGCAAGCAAAGCCGCCTCCCTCCTCATGCTCCCTTCCAGTCCCTCCCTTCCTTTCTTTCTCACTTACTTTCATCCACTTTTAATGTGTGACACTTTGATACTGAACATCCTATTTCCCGTGTTCTGGTCGGTTGGCTTTACATGCAGATGGGCTGGTAATTTGCATAGACTCAAAGGTCTCCTTTCTCTCCTGATGCTTTCTGACAACGGTCTGTCTATTCATCCTCTGTGTTAAGCATCCCTCCTAGGACATCGCCTGAATTGCTGTCTCATGGTGCTTCAAGTCTCGTTTTACACTGCAGGAGCTGCTGAGGAATTGGATTAAGAACACATTTCTTTAGAGAAAAGCAGTCACCGTCACCTGAGCATCAGATGGATAGTTCACTCCGATATCAAAGCTTGTCACATGTTTTGTACAAAGTCACATTAAGTGTCATTTTAAGTCATGCTGAGTCCATATCACACACACTGTTAGCTGTGTGGATCCTCTTATAAGTCAGTCCCACCTGGGAGATATGGAGAGAAACACTAGAGTGTACTAAGTGAGCGGCAAGATTAGCTTCTTATCCTCACATCACCTTAAGTGGCTGCTCTGATCATACTTCCACCCCCGCCCCACCCAAACTAAAACCTGTCTTTGGAGGACCAATTAAGTTTAAATATGCACGGGGGAGAATGTGGGGGGGATTGCCACTTTATATTCCTACAGTACTTGCTCCTCTTTGTCTCAAAAGTTGCTTTATCAGAATGTCAAGATTATTTTATTTGAAGTTTTGTGGATTTCAAACAAACCCTGTTCTTGGAAGAGTGGAGTGAAGTACAAAATAAGATATTTATAAATATGCAGTTAAGGACAATTACAGAAAAAAAACTAAACAAAAAACAGAACAGATGCACTTTTTAGAAACTTGAACATGGAAAGACACCTTTTAAAGAGGGCCACATAAGGTCAGTGTTGTTGTTGTTGATGATGTTGATGACATTCTGTGTAATTATCTTGTTAAACTCTAAAGTAAGTCCTTAAGCACAACATTTAAAGTGGAAAACACTGTTGGGGGAAAAAAAAAATAGGTGTATTGATCAGTCGTGGTAAAAAAACAAACAAGTTTTGATATTATTTCTGAGATGTTGACAGCAGTTGAGTACCGCATTAGCTTTTTTAGGCTGACTGGACAAGCACAAAGCAAAGTGATCATTTTTTTTCTTATAGCTGCTGCACTGAGATATGGTTGCTAACCACGTCAAGTTAACTTTTTTCTGGGATTTTAGATGTGTGACAGTCACGGTGGCATCCGGTGGATGAGGCCTCAGTCACACAGGCCTGGAGACCAGTTCACGACCATCTGGCAACCAGCAGTTGCAAGTGGGCTTGTATACAAACACTGTCCAGCTACTCTCCGAGCCGTAGCGAAGCTGTGAAATGTGCCTTCACAGTAAAAAAAAAATTGCACTTCTTGAAGCGTGTTGGCTGCAGCACTGTGGCACAACCTTTACCTTGAAGGCAAACCTTCTTTATTTCTGGCCCGCATCACTTTTTTAAAAAAAAAATGTCTTACCAGTCGGCCAGTGGTTAGTGAATATTTTTAGATAAACGTGAAAAACTGCAGCACAGGCAACCAAAGCAATCACCAGGAGGTTTTTGGTGCAGTACCTTCTTTCCAGCCAATTTCAGCTAGCGAGAAACAGCAACCTCCTAGAACCACTGTCAACCAGGCGGGGAACACACGTTTTCCCTAGCAACTGGTGGTTGTATGATGTCCAGTATGGTGGACACATTTCAAGCGTTTTGCACTCATGTGTCAACAGCCCTAAGAGAGTAGAGATGTTTAAGGACTTTTTATTTTAGCCTTTGTTTGGCCTGTAGTATTTTTGTTGTTTTCGTTGTTGTCGTTATTGTCCTCTTTTTTACGTTAGTGTGATCAAATAAATATCACAGTCATTGATTGTGGTTTTGTGACCAGAGTGGGAACTCAATAGGTGCCCTTTTCTAATGGCACAGACAAGTTGTTTTCTAATCTGTTTTATGGAGAAATGAAGAAAAAAATTGCTTTAGGCAAGTGATCTTAACTACTGTGTCATATCTTGTCAAATCTTCTTCATCGATAGATATTTGGATATCAAGTGTCAGCACTTTTGACACCCTGTAGTGCAGTCTAGACAAATGAGTAAAAACATTTATTCTTCAGGTCTAATTCACTGCAAAAATGTCTGGACTTTTAAATCCTTTGCTAGAGATAAATGTCAGTTTAAAGTTGAGTCTGTAAAATCTGAAAATAGAACATGACAGCTGAGGTTTTGTAATCCAGGGAGTTTGTACCATTTCAATTCCCTTAAGCGCAGTTTGTTTTATTTTATTCCTCTGCTTTGCAGAGTCTGCGTCTCCTGTTGCGTTGATTTGAATACCAGTGATCTAACTCAGCTCTTAGCAGCCCTCATCTATGTCTGGCATTTAAGCATTTTCACTGATTTACTTCAGAACTGTTAAAGCTAAACGAGAGTCTGATCAAATCGGATGAAGGTTGAAGGTGGACATCACAGAGACGACCTCTTTTTTTTTTTTCTTAAATTGACTTGATATCAAAGAGAACATTGAGTAGCAAGCTTACATACTGCCTGAAACATTTCTATGGGTTATGTACAGTACATAAAGCACTAAATATATATATTCTGCACTTGTTATAATTGTAGAATTATAATAGTTAAATGCATGTCTTTTGCCATTGGGGTTATAATTAAACTTGTTTGAACATCGTTTTTATAACGTGCGCTGGCCTTGGCTTTGTTCATGTGCAGTGCAGGGCAGGGCAAGAACGCTGAGCTCTCAAGCCAGAGTAATTAGAGTTTAAACAACTTTGTTGAAGCGACGGTTGGTATATTAAAACATTAATTTATTCAGCAAATTCAGTCCTTCAGCTTGCCTTGAGACTGGATATACCCTTAACTTGAGAGATGTTTGTTGTAAACTGAAAATTGCGAGCTAATATTTGACAGATTTAAGCTGTTAGAAATTATAAATGCACCAAATTAATTAGGAAAAAAACACAATCAAACCTATAAATGGTATTGAAATATGAAAAAAAAAATGTTTGTAGCAAGTCCAGTATTCTATATCAGGTTGCAAATGAGCCACTTAGGTGTCCCTTAGTTGCCTGAATACACTGAATTTCACTTTTACATCCTGAAGCAGTCTTAAAATTTTAAGTCTACCCTACTAAAAAGTGTGTGACCTACAGGTACAGTACAGAGCCTGAATGAGAGTTGAAGATACAAAAGGAGGATGGAGTTATTTTTCTGCTAATGTGCTGCTTTTGTCAGGCAGCCTATGTAAAGTGCTTTGTAATTGCCAGAAGTTGGGCAAATGCTGGCAAAGGTTTGCGGCCTTCACTGAATAGTGTTTAGATTTTGATGTAAAAAATTCCAACTACTTTCTGGGAGATAACCATGTCACCTATCATTTGCATCTTCCCAAAATCAATTGGTTTTATGGCATATAATTAACCTCTGTTGAGCTTGTGACAAGAAATGATATCCAGGAGCATCGTGCAAAACTGCATTGTTTTGGCAGTTGGAATATGCACAGCGCTCTATGTCCGTCCGCATGTCTCTATTTGGCAGTGCCAAAATTGAGATGTGTTGAAAAACAGCTGCTTGGCTCATTACTGCGCTCTACACTCTAATTCACTTCCATCATCACTTTTTATTATATGTGCTGGAATACAGCGGAAACCTGGGTCCCTGAGAAGCACAACAGTTAACTCGCCTGGACCCTGCATACCCCCATCTTAATGCCAGATGCTGTGACCTCAGGCGAGCCTCTAGCTGCAGGGCGAGGAAGCAAGAGAAAGCTGTGGTTAGGGAGTCAAAGAGTCAAACACACACACTGTCCCTTTTATAGCCTAACACTAGATGTGGTTTTCCCCCAACAAGCCAGAATATTCTGCTTTATCAGCGACTGTAATGAGCGATAAGGGCTCGGCATCCCTCTAAACACTATATCACCCATGAACTTGACATTTTATCTACCATTTAAACATTTTTTTGAACATGATAAATATCATTCAAGGAGAAATGTGAAAGTGATAGTCGCCAGTCTAACTCAGAAATCCTTGTCATGTTCCAAACAGATTTATCAGAAAATATGAAGAAAAAAACAAACAAATGCATGAATATTCTAAATGGTAGTTTTGTTAATGCCTCAGATGTTTTTAATTGTCTCAGTATCAGTTATGGCAGTTCATTGTTTATGTTGGTTAAACGTCTGTCTTTTAACTCATGTACAGCTGGATTTATACATTTCACTGTGCACTATACTTGTATTATAGATTATGTGACAAATAAATAAACCTAGACTTGAAATAGTTTAAAAATCACAAATGAGAGTTGAGCGTGTTTAGACTTGGAATTCTAATATAAAAGTTGTGGTTGGATGGTGACGGAATGAGCTCGGAGCAAAGAGTAGAGGACACCAAAGAGAGTCATACATCATGGCGATAATTGTGCTCCCCACTGGCACCCACAGAGGGATGAAGGGGAGTGAGTGTGGTTGGAATGGCGGGGGCTTTCTGTCTGATAATTGATATCCCAATTATCTTGTCCTGTATACATAAATAAGTATAGTGCTAATGAGGGGGCTGTACCCTGCAAGGTTGCCTGAAGAGGTACCATACAGTAGATAACCTTATCAGCAATATGTCTAGCTGTAACACTCGCGGCTGACTAAACCTACACTAAACAACTTAGACTGATAAAGTAAAATGAAGCATTACATGCTCCATGTCTCCATTGGATTAGATCACTGAGATTTTTTTTTGTTTTTGGTGTTTATCAAAGCTGTTGTGTTGCCTCTCTGCTGGTGCTGATTTGTGCTGTTGGGATCATTACGTCTGCCTTCTTTCCTCCCCTCCATTTTATAATTTTACTTTGTCTTGTGAGTGCCCCAGCACAGGTTTGTGTCTGGAAATATAAATTTCATGTACTTTATAATGTGATTTATTGCTATTAGATTCAGTAATTTTCCTAATTTTCTTAAAATAAATTAGAAAATTGTTGTCATTAAAAGTCTGACAAAGTGACACAGCTTTCCTCGGTGCCAAGATTTCACAAGTGTTGTCTTTGTTTGTGATCTGTTCAAAGTGATGGAGCTAAGGTGCATCTTCTGGCTGGTCAGAGGCCAAAATGACAAGCAAACAAACCTATCTAGGGAATCATAACAAAGATAACCAAATTGGGATCAACAAGGTGGCTGTTTGAGATGTTTTCACTACTGCACATATGCAGTAAGACATTGTCATTGTCATTGCAATTGACATCTACCTGACACAAATCTGTACACATTATTTAAAACACGCTGAAATATACCGTATCAAACTACAAAAGACATCGGTAAATGCAGTTGTTACCATGCCGACATGCAGTAATTTACAATATCTTAATTAAGCATCCAACTAATTCTGATGAAGTAGTAGCCCCTTTGTTGTGGGTTGTGTGTTCATATTTCAAAAGTGAGCTTAATGTTCAAAAATTGCATTTGGTGTCTGATGCTCCTTGCTAGCTTCTGTACACTGCACTTTGGTGTGCCTTGCAAAGGTTTTGCATTTCACAGTGATTTCACACTAGAGATATTTACATTTTAAGAGTCAATGAGGACTATAATATGGCTAATTAGCTAAAAGATATAAGAGTATATACTATACATTCCAAATATGCCCACAATCTGATTATGCAATAAAATGTGCATGTAGAAATATTTTGTTTGTTTGTTTTAAAGCAATTTTTTGGTGTTTTTTGCATCGTGCACGGTGAAGAGAGACATGAAAGTGAGGAGAGAGCTATAGGGGAAGACACGCAGGACAGGTCCACAAGTCAGGCATGAACCTGGGCCACCTGCACCACAGGCATGTGGCATCCATAGTCTAGTGGTCATCCACTGAGTTACCCTGGCACCCCTGCTGGTAGAAACATTAAATATCACATTACTGGTAGTAACCAGTAGTCCAGTGTGACGTTTTTAGCCAGTGCTAGAAATATACAAGAAAATCATTATTTTGTCTTTCTTTTTCGCCCCATGCCATAAATGCCATATGAACAGCAATCTTGTCATCTTGCTCTCTTAATAACCACACCTGCTCAGGTTCAACATATCTTATTTCTGTTCAGTCTCTGCTGTGTCATCCATATTTTTTTCCAACCCTTGACTGTGTAAAACCATTTTTCTGGCTGAGCAATCCCAAGTTCAAACGACACATGCTCCTGGGCCACTATTCTTTGGCTGATAGAATCCCAGCTCCCTTGAATGGACAGCAAAGCAAAATTTCACTATTTAGGCATGGTTCCTAATATAGCTCACTTCCTTTTACTTTGAAGGATGTTGCTTATATCAGTCTCTCTTTCCATGCTCTCTTCTTGCATTTTTTCTTCCCTTTTGAGGAGAGGATAACCATATATCAATCTACAGTCCAATAACTGATTCTGATCCAGTCTTTAATTTGCCTGTGGTGATTAAAATGAAAAAAAGGAGAAAAGCAAATAGAGTAACAATTGCTCCAGATGAGTGATTTCCTTAAATCCCTAATCCCCTAATTCCTCCTATTTTGTGCACCGTATGAATTGCCTTATGCAGATTGCCTCTCCTTGCAGAAGCAAAAAGCAAGCGTTACTGGATTAAAGTGTAAGGTTAGGTTGCTTGACTCAAAGGAATCGGTGAGGGTTGCACACACTCGGCTCATGTTTGTTTTGACTCATGTGATGCAGTGGGGTGGTAGATGTATATGGGATGGGTGCAATCAGGCACATGGCTCTCAGGGAGGATGCCACTCTGATGTTTCCGACCCACTTTCTTCCTTGCCCTTTTCCCGGTGATCCTCTACTGGTTTGAAGGTCCCTGCCAGCGTGATTGTCCATCGCGTGCAATTAAAGCTTGCTCTCTACCCTTGCTGTCACTCTATAAGCACAAAATTGAGTGGGAAGTTGGGCTCACACACCCTTGTCACCTGTCACTTGCTATCCATCCCCATTATCACAGAACTGCAGCATCCAAACAAAACAAAACAAAAAAATGTCTCTTTAAAGGTAACCTTTGCCTTTGGCTTACTTTTTCCACATGAAATACAGGCAGGATATGCAGCATTTACAGAAAAATAAACAGCCATTGATAATTTGCACGACTTTATTGGATTGTAAATGATTTTTATATAGGTGAAACTGAACATCATTCTTTGTGCAATACATTCATTGGAACACGCTGCTGGAAGAATACATTAGACAGCTTTTCTAATACAACAACAAAGCAAATCAATACCTTGTTTTACTGTGTTGATTATCCAGTATTGTTATCCTAATGGACTCACATCAATTGCTTTAAATTTCATAAGCATAGATTTTTGAGTACTTGGGGCAAAGCTTTATGCAATTAGACTTGACTTTCTCTTTTTACCCGCTTTAAGGTCTCCTGTCTTTGTGTACACTGTTAATTAACGGCTTCCTAGAGGCTGCAGTCTTTAGAGAAGAGAGCAATAGCATCCACACAGTCAGATATGTTCTACCTGCATCCTGCTGTTTGTGAACTGAAAGACACTTTTCTTCAATTCTGAAATAAAGGACATAATTTTTGTTGTTTATTACACCTTTATTTTAATGCCTTTTGGCCATATCCAATTTTACAGTTGATATTTTTTTTTTGTTTTATATCATTACTTTATATTAGCAGTTTATATTTTATGAGTTACATTTTGTTCTGTTGTTATTTATTACTGTCCAGTAATACTTCAGTGCAATTTTATATTCTAGTGCAGTAGTTGCTTACACTCTATGAACATATCAGCAAGTGCAACATCAGCCTAAAGATTTAACCTTGAATTTATCTGTTGCATTTAAATCAATGCATGCTCTAGCCTTTATGTTGTGACTGTTTGCTGCTTTTACTATTTAAAAAAAAAATATTAATTCACCTCTAGGATTTAAACAGCTCCATTCATAGGAAGTTGGCAACAATCTTTGTGCCAGTACTTTTTAAGGGTCACCAAAGAAACCAAATGAGTTGATAAATTTGACCGGTCCCTTTACTCTGGCTCATGTGATTTAGTATTACTCGTCCCATCAGATTCCCTTCCAACAACGATAAAGAGATTGTCCTTGGGTGTTACATTATGTCACTCTTACCTACACACCATCAGCATTATAGTTCCATTAATGTTTAATAAATTCATTTGTTTACCATTCATTTCGTAAAGGACTTATAACTTAGTGCTCTACTGTGTTTATTGTTGATGTTGTTGCAGTCCAGCAGCTTGATATATTGTCATTCTGCGCTTTTTTTGAGGTCCACTGTGCTGAAAATCTTGAGGAACCAAACCCAACCTTGGGTTCATTGTGCTCATGTATCCAAGGATCCAGAGAGAAACTAAAAATATAGCTAATGAAGCTGAATACTCATAGTCTCAGTCAAGCCACCTTGCTTTGTAACCTCAGGCTGCTGGTGAAAATAATTTTTTTACCGTGTTGTCTCTGATAAGAGATCCTTGCAACTACATGTATCAGATGACCCCCTGTGGCGTTGTCCTGGACATCTTGTTTGTGCATTCAATCAGAAACAAGGTAAGGCAGGGAAGGCTTTGAGAAAATGGACAGGGTAAAAAAAAAAAAAAAAGGGTCGCACACTTCCCCCACCCCCACC
>VUQK01005967.1:4377-15557 GCA_015106715.1 Bujurquina vittata | reverse complement strand
TGAAATCATGAAACACGCCATTGTTTTGTAACTGTGCTGGTCCTGATTTGCATAGGTAGTCATGAGTTTGTGATGGCTAATTTTCCTAATCCTACGGTGAGTTCTGGTTACATTGGAACTTGTAAAGTTTTCCGAGCACTGAAAAATAAGCATTCCGTGTCAGATCGCAAACAAATAAACATCTTGACTGATTGGAGTTTGTTCGTGAGGAAGGAAAGGGCTGCTACCAGTGAGAAAGAGGGATTGCTGTTGGTAAATGTTTTTATCTCCTTCAAACAGCTGGAGTGCATTATAACAGAGGTTATTTGTAAAACAATTCAGCTAGTTACATGAAAGCACTCCACCCAGGAATAAATGAGAAAATCTGAGCTCTCTGAATGAAAATAAAGGGCCATTCCACCCAGATAACAAAAATCATTGGAATCTTTTAACCCTGCTGTATCAGGTTATGCAGGTAGGTTCAGTGTTATGAACAGAGATTGTTAGACCTCTGATACGGACACTATATGAGAATATGCTGAATAGTACATTAGTGCAAGAAAACTATGCTTACCAGGATTGTGCGTTTTTGAAGGAAAATCATAGCTGGTCGCCCCAGCATTCATTTGCTCATTTGGTGCTGTGCTGTAAGTTGACATGGAATAGATGAATGGCATAATTTGCTATTTTTATCTGCAGTTGTGGTGTCTGTGTATACACAGGTGCATGCGCATACATGTTCATCTATGTATGCACAGCTCCTTTTTGCACCGCAAAGGCTTTCCTGACACTAGTTATTAAATAACACCTTTGAGAAGGTTCTCCTCTGCAAACGTTTCATTCACCAAATGCTACGTGAAAATAATGATACAATATAATGTTGCCTCTTTAGTGAGTGTCCCATGGGAAAAATGTCAGTTTTACCATCTTGTGCTGGAGCTGGCCATGGTCCTTCCTGTTCTCCTCTGCAGCTGGTGTAGCATCACTTGTACCAGATCTCTTTTTGGTAAAGTTCTCCTCCAGCTTTCAGTTTGTCTCCAGAGCAGAAGAAGGGCTACCGTACCAGCTCCAGTCCAAGATGATGGAGTCTGAGCACATACACCCACGGGATGGAATAAAGACCACCACAGCAACAACCTGGCCAGTGAGCCTGCCTTGTAGGTAGAATATGACACAGGAAGGGGCTGGGGCTAGCTGGTTAACAGAGACTGAACTTTCAAAATAAAAGAAAGGGAACTGTCTACTCACAAATTGATTGTGGGTGGTGGTGTTCTCTCAGATGGATATGTTAAAATGACTTGCCAGTTTACTTGGGCAGCTGTTGATATAAGTGGGCAGCCCACCCAAGTAAAGTCTGTGTGTGAGGAAACACTGAGGTAATAAAAGCATAATGTTGGAATCTGAAAAAAGGTTTGGCAGCAAAACTGAAAAGTTGACAAATAGTTCACATCCCTAGCCAAGAGGACATACTGTAGGACACTGTGCAGCAGTATTGTTGTTCAGGCAGAGACCCTTTCCCTCTGCTGAGTCTTCCCTGCTGGTCCAGATAACTCTCCTTTATGTGACTTGTGTTCTGCTGAACCAGATACAGCTGTGGCAACACTCAGAACACAGAGATCTGAGGTCAACCTTTTCCGGTGCACCCTCCTCCTCCGCCTCCTTCATCCCTTATGGCTTTTTTTTCCTCTGCTTGCCTTCACCGAGGTCTACGGGAGCTGGTTTCTAACTGTGATCCTTGTGAGGATATGAGCTCCAGGAATTTTAACTGGTTTTGAGATGTGGTAGTGGGCAGCGCGTGAATATTGCCAAATCACGAGGGTTGCGTGAGGAGGAGGTTTTGGGTAGTGTCAGAAAAATGTCAGTGTGTGCTCCGTTTGTGTCTTCATCCCAATTTTGCTGTCAGTGTTTTGACTTTTACGTGACAGATATTCACTTTTGCTGGCTGCTGTCAGTCAGTCTGCAGCTAAGGCTGCTGCAAATGCTTCACCTCAGTTTTGTTATCCTCTTCACATCTTTTCCCCTCCTGTTTCTTCCACTTCCACCCATATTGGAACTCTCTGACTGGGAAGTTTCCTTGGCTTCAGTAAGAGAGAAAGCAAATCTAGTCTGGTGCAGATGCTTGAACTCCTAACGGTGCTGTGCTTTGAACCTCTGCCAAAGCAAATCCCACAGTTAGACCTTGATCTCATTTGAATACAACTGAAATTCTTGACCTGAAGGCTTTATAACATTGCATTGTTAGAGAATAAAGGCCTTCTGAGGCTTTTGTGTGAGGCAGATCTACAGTTGTGTTGCCTTTTACAATTACTTGGTTGTTAGTCATTGTGGCCTCTGAAATTGACTGTGCTCCTGCAGTTTGAATGTTTGGAGTTATTGTACCATAATCAGAAAACGAGCTCTTCTCCATTAGCTGTCATCGGTCTTAAATATTAGATGTGTGATCTCGAGAACTAACGATACAACGACAATGACATTATTGGGTGATATTGGTGAGAATTGGGTTGATATGTTCTGTTGATCATTGCACTGCTCTTACACAAAGAGCAGTTCTTAAGGTGTTGAATAAATACAAAAAGAAAGCATAATAGAGTGAAACCAACGCGCCCTGCAATGATGGTATCAGACCAGGTGATCTGGTCACATGCTGTGTAAGATGAGATCAGGGGTGTTGGCTCTGGAGGAACTCTGTTAACATTTCCTGTTAAATTCTGAGCTGTTCTCCTTTTTATTTTGACTTTCAGATAATTTCTAAATGTAGAAAGGAGGCTTTTCATCTTTGTGCTCCTTTAGCAGCTTCTCATAGTAGAATAAATCCTGCTATGATCCACACCAGAGCAGCGCATGATTCAGTTTGAGAATGAACTAGCTCCCCTGGGATGCCTCCAGCAGGCCAGCCAGGCTTTTAATATGGACAAGAGGTTAGTTGTCCTCCATATGGCAACACATAACAAAGCCACATGTCGGCTCTATCATTTTGAAGGAAAATATATTTTGTTTTCCAGCTCTGGCGAAACGTGTGCCAAATGCCCCCTTGATCTGAACAGATAAAACATAGCCCTCTTACTTTCAGTTTAAGCATTTATAAAATCACTGCACAGCTCTTTGTTTAATTTCCAAAGAATTGACCAGGAGCATGTAATGTGTTTACATGATCTGACAAACATGTTAAGGATTAATACTCCATATGCTGGTGAGAACCCAAAAGATAATGCAGCATTAGCCGCAGGTATGCAAACAGTAATCTGTGAAATTAGGCTTGCATTTCGTGAGCGTGCAGTGGCCAAGTTATGTCACTTCTGAATTGATGTATTTGGCTGATTACAGTTCCTTTTACCAACTGTGGTTACTCTGGAGAGCAAAGGTGTTTCGCTCCCGTTTGCTTACTCATAAATCTCGACAAAGGCTAAGGCCTTGGCTTCACACACACAGCTTATCCACATGCTTCTGCATTCCTGTCTGTGCTGGCCCAGTGTGATGTTGTTTCACACTGAAGGAGAATACAGATGTCTCAGAGACCTCAGTCTCTACCAGTGCCGCCTCCTTTCCTCTCCCAAAGAAGCACAAATTTTGCAGCATTAGATTAAAAAAGGCACGAGGTAGAATTGGCTTATATGGAAAAGATTGGCACCGTGTGTAACAGTACACAGTGCTGTGTGTAATCCAGCGAGATCGCTAACTATGAGCATAATGACAATACAGTTTGAGACCTTTCTGTCAAAAAGTGAACATTGTGCTTCACAGATATTCCATAGCTCGGAAAATGAAGCAGAGCTTGCTAGCCAAGCTGGCTTCTCAAGTTTAAACTTGGCATATTAGTGCGTAGCTACAAAGGCCGTGTCATCCGCTTTGGCACAGCGAGCAGCATAATTTTACCGTAAATGGGCAGATTGCAAACATAATCAAGTTTCAACGTGGCAAGCACGTGGTGTTAGAATTATAAATTTGGAGAACATGTTCCTGAGGACTGATCTGGAAAGTCACATGCTATAGATCCAACACCAAGTGGTCACTTCTATCAAGTGTCCCAGTAAGACAGTGTGCACTCTGCCAAGACTCTGAAAAACTCACCAAAATGCAATCCTTTTATTTACATCTGTGTTTTATTGGAGTAATAATTTACTCCAATAAAGCAATAATTGGAGTAATAAGTTACCCTGCACGAGGAGTCAACTTTTAGCTAACCTGCAAAACTTCAAACATTGCAGCCTCTCACACCTGACAGACAGCAAAAGCTTCTTCGTATCTTCTTCACTTAATGTCTCATCACCACCGTGTGTTGCTCTGAGATCTAGTTCCTGTTGTTTAGCCAGCGTGCACGAAATGCTGGTAGCCTCGCTGTCAGCATCTGTGTTGACATCTTGTTTTCTACATGCTATCGGATGCATCAATCATTTTAAAATGTTTTATCATTGTAACAGCAGCAAAATGCTCTTAAACTTCACAGCGGTATGACACCATTCTTTACAGGGTTTCCAACTGTGCATTGCAAATATGAAGTGGCCCAAGGACACTTTGACGTGCAGAGTGTAGGAGCTCGTGATTGAACTGGGGATCAGATTAGTAGACAACCTACCCTACCTCTGCCTGCCTAAGAGCCCACAAATATGATGTGGCTGCTCAGGTAGCTGACCTGGCTCTCTAAAAGATTACTGTACAGAAGCTCTTGGTGTGTGAGATTAATCAGAAATATCAAACGTGGTGTTTCTGTGTCTGTATATATCTGCAGCAGACTCTTATTCAGTGCAGGCTGTATTGTGCTTCACCTGGCAATGACTCCTAACAGCAAATTATGGATGAATGGATAGCTTGTGTTAGCTTGATTCTTTGTTTGCTTGCATTGTCACGAATAAATGGAAACTAAAAGTCACTAACATCTGTATTTGTTCATTGTTTGAGTTTGTTTGGAATCAGATACCCACAAAACACTGGTGTTGCCCCATCTATAAAGCTACATTTCAATTGCTACATCCAGCACAGCTAAAGTACCCCAAACTAAAATGTAATCATTTTCTTCTCCATTGTTTTGTCTTCTATACAAGAGTTTAGTTCAAAGGCATCATTCTTCACATCCTCCCCTGCCGGAGATTAGAGTTTCCATGAGGAGACTGCAATCCCATGTTAACTCCCCACTGCATCTAGGTATCGGGGATTTTTTTTTTTAAAAGTTACTGTTTTACACACATCCTACCAGCTAGGAAAAAAACCCAAACCAAAAATGAACCAAAAAAAAACCCAAAACAAAACTATAAAGATGTTTAAAGAAGAGATAAAGAACTAGACAAATGTCACAACTTCAACTGTTTTACCTGTTCAGCCTGATATCTGCTCACTCGTGTGCACTATGGATTACAGTAGGTATTCTGTGAAGATTTGGTGCCCTCTCTTGTAGGCTGTGAAGTGGGAGATAAACCCTCCATGTCCGTCTCTTTCTCTGTTGTCACTCGTGTTTACAGAGACACACCTAGGCCAACACCCGCCTATGCTGCAAACATGTCTTGAATGCACAGTTTGATGTTGTGTGCTAGATTTCACAAAAGACAACTGTGGAAAATATCCTGACCTCATTCTCCCCAAATCAGATGAAATTCATGTGTGAAAATGTATTACGGGTGTTCGACAACAAATGTAGTGACCATGATTTCAATGCTCAAAGGCTCCCGTTAGAAGTATTTGTCCATTATGGGCTACTGTAACCCATGGCAGGCTCAATAGAGGAGGACCTGCTCCTTTTCTAGTTTAGGGTTAACTGGCCACCTTCAAACAGGTGGAGGTATGTGTAAAGACAACAAATAGAAAAGAAGTGGGAACTTGTGATGCTGTATACAATTGTAACAGAAACCTGTAAGCTACACTCTTAATATGCTCTAAATCCAGCTGTCAGCTCCTTGTTCATTACAAGTAAATCATTTACAGTACCAAGCTAAATCCTAAAGGAAACAATGAAAGTCAGGCCAAAACTTTTGGTCAACACCCATTGGTCAGTGAATATTGGTATTGGGTGACAACCAGTATTTTCATCTAGTTGGGCAGCTCTGATGTAATTATGTAGTTGATTATGTTATCAATCCATTCGTTTTCTTCTGCTTTATCCAATTCAGGATTAGTGGAGGGTGGCACACACAAACAGGCCGAACATCCAAACTCTACACAGAAAGGTCTTAGCCTGGATTCACATCCAGGACCTTCTTAATGTGAGGTGATAGGGCTAATCACTTTAAAACTGTGACACTCTGATTATGTTATAATGAAAACAACTTGAAATACTGTATTCCATTTGTCCCACTATACAAACTGGTCATTTAATTAGGGGCAGATCTCACAGCTCACTGGCTAATGACATGATTGACAGTGAGCATACTGTTTTATCTTCTTTTCTGACTTTAATAGGGGTGGGGGAAATTGATACAGCACAGTGTCATGATATTTTATGTGGCAAAATCAATTCAGGGACATGAAAAAGTGATATTTTATTAAAATTTTTATATTCTGGGAATACTATGAATAAGAAGGCTCATCTCATGCACCACCACCCTGAGATAGCACTAGCCAAGCTGTAACGTTAACATTGGCTCATCAGAAAAACTCGTAGCTTGACACAATGACCTCCTAATTCAGAGCAAGCTAATGGCTAAGTCACATGAGTAAAAACAGGACAGCAACTTCCTTGCATATACAAGGCTGCCTGATGATTGTATTGATTTTTTTCACATTCTGTGACCGATAGCAACATGCAGTGAGTAATTGGCTGCCCAGAACTTGGGTGTGTTGCACGACCACTTTTGAGGCGATTGCACAGGTCACCTGCAAACAGTCACAGTCTGAGTTGGACCGACTTCAATCACTTTCAGGTATTGTTAAAGGTTTGCAAATAATTGCTGTCTCATTTATAAGTGCAGACAGATTTCCAACATGTTGCCATCAGTCTGAATGAGTCTTTGTCAATGAGCGCCACTCGAGGGAACTCTGCTCAACTGGCTGCCAGCTGGTTGTGTTTTGATTATATTTGTATAGAACAGGAAGGTGCTGAGCGCGAATGTTATAGTTTAATGTGAATGCAAATGTCTATGTAAACAGCAACAAATATGTGATTTTTGAGTTTTTGAGTTTATCACAGTTAATTGCTGTATTATCGGCATGTAACTGCCGACCTGACCTCATTCAATTGCAAACTGACAGCACACTGATTGCAGACTGACTCCAGCTTATGGCAACATTTATGGCAGGTTTTAGTGACAATGTTGGTATGCTTGACGGTCTCATTTTGTAACAAAAAATAACTGTGTAATCATTCCTCATGCGAAAAAACAGATGACAAAGTTTAACCCTGAAAAAAATGTGCTAAATTGCAATATATGTTATTGCATATTGCAAGATGTTACAAATTGTAATTATAGTGCATCATGATTGAAGTATTGTGATAATATATTGTGAGGTAGCTGATTAGTCCCACCTTTAATAACTACCATAATCTACTAGTTTAAATTTTATCCAATGACACTATTGACTGAACTGAAACTAGCGACTGAGGTCCTGAAGTCATCAGGACAGTGGTCACTTAGGTTGCGAGACCAAAGAAGCCAGGTGCTGAGGGCCATTTGAAACCACAGGAGTTAACTTTCGCTATTCTTTAAAAATAGTTCAGTTTTAAGACATTTCCAAAGTTAGCAGTGGACTGTTTTGTTTTGTTACTATATCTGAACTTTAATACAGTAGGTGTTGACTGAGGTAGGAGGTCCCCAGATGAATTTATTTTGGCGACTGGAACAACCGAAAGCCGTACTGGCCAGACATTCTTCATTACAACTGCATGCCTTACTCTTTAATTTTTCTATTCTGCCTCTGTCAAACCATTGCAACACTTCCCATTAGATAAAAGTAAACAGTACATCTGTTCCACAACAGAAGAGCTGACACTATTATATATTAATTTGATGTCACAACCAGAAACACAACAGAAAGCCTTAAGACCCAGAGGGATTTCAAGGCATCCTGACTCTTGTCTCACAAATCTCAGTAATGAAAACTTATACAAAGGAATTATGATGTCACCGTCAATGCTAATACAGCTCATTTGTTTCGCTTGATGTGTGATGACAGAAGTGATGCTGTTGTTGCCTGAACTTTGTGAGGCAGGGCTGAGTTTGAAACGCTAAGTTGTAATAAAGCCAGACATTTTTTTTTTGCTCCAAGTGGCAGCTGGAAATCCCAAATATTTTTATCCTTGTCCAGTCCAAATTTTGATTTCAATGCGACAACACCCATTTTTCATACAGATGTAGGAAACCTGAGCTGAAGAGAATCTAGTATAAACGCAGACGTTATTAGCAGTAATGAATTACACTCCCTTCCAGAAACATAGCTGAGCATATCCTTCTAAATAAATACAGCAAGTACATCATGATAGCATAAAGGTTTGGCACGAGGGTGGATTTATAACTCCATCTGTGTGAATGTGAAATATACAATAGTTTAAAATTAGATTCCCTCTACACATTAAAAAGAAAAACAGCTGTTGAACATCTCAGGGCATGGCTTCAATTAAGAGACTCAGTTTGAGCTCTGGAAGCTTCTTTCATAGTTCTTTGAGTGTTGTTGTCATGGTCGAAAAAGTATTATCCAGGGAGCAGAGGAATTTTGGCCAATCGCAGATTAAACATTTCAGGTAATTATAATTCCCCATGAAGTTTTTTTTTTTTTTTAAATCATTCATCATCCTTAAAGTACTGAAAAATCAGAGACATTTGCTTTTTGTTTCAGTATCATGCAGCCACTGATAGTGCATTGGCTTTAAAGATAACATTTCTGAGATGGATAAAATTGGTTAGCACATTCCAGCTTAGGTCATTAACTCCAGCTGTGCTTTATCTGTGTATCTGATTGGCTGCTGTAAACACTATTACATTTCCTGCTAACTCAGCAGAGGGTTTTTTCATGTTTGTCTGTCCTCGAGGCTTTTAAAGCCAACTTTAAACGCTGGCAGATATTGCAGAGTCCTTTTGACCCTGTCATGCATTCTTGAAGCTAGTTCTTCTCTTCTCTTCTCTTCTCTTCTCTTCTCTTCTCTTCTCTTCTCTTCTCTTCTCTTCTCTTCTCTTCTCTTCTCTTCTCTTCTCTTCTCTTCTCTATTTTCAGCTCTTTTGCACATGATGTTCCCTTCCTTTCCTGTGTTTTTCTCTTCTCCATTAAACCTAAATGTCAGTATTTATCTTCATCTTTGGCTTTCAGTGCTTTGTTTCCTTGTTGCTTCGTACTGCTTTCGTACTGAATAGTAACAGACTGACATGAAAACAGCCATATTGGAGCCAAATAGAAAATAGAGTTTAATTTTTGTGACATCATTGCAGCATAAAGGTTATGCCAAAACACAAGAGCTACAAAGTATTTTTGGTTCACTAGGCAATTTGAAGCCATATCCAGTTTTCTGTAATGATGAAACAAAATATAATCCTGAAAACAAAGTGTGAGGGGCAAAGTACATGGTTCAGTATACAGGAAGTAGTGCTAGCACAGTGAACTTATTTGTTAGTGTGCTAGCTTTTAGGTTGCTGACTAGTTAACCAACTAGACACTTTCTGTTGTAACCATAGATGGTATAAAAATGGACATAGCTTCCAGGTCGGAAAAATGAAGCCAATGTGGCAATAGCTGTGGTTCCCATTTTTCTTTTTTTAAGAACCAAGCTGTGGCAAAAATGTTAACCTCGAGGCCAGTGTTGTCAACTCAGAGACTTTATTGCTAGATTGAGCGACTATTTTTTTTTCAAAAAGCAACTTGCGACAAATTTAGTGACTTTTTCTGGTGGTGTTGGTGACTTTTGGAGAGTTTTTAGAGATGGACTGGAAACCTGTAATGCTCCGCGGTTGCTGTGTTTACCTCACCTCCATACCGGAAGTTGGTCTGTACCAGTGAAGTGCAGTGAGGTTTGTGACGGGTGAGGCCCTGACTCGTCTGGAGTCGGATGTTAGCACTGCCCCCTGCCTCACCCTGTTTATTTTCACCGTGCATTTATGACCAATCTCAAAGAATAAACATGGCACACACGTTCATTCAATATATTAGAGAGACTGTGGAACATCAGCATGTGTAGCACATGTGTGATCAAACACATATACTGGGGAGCAATGGGCATGCGCCACCCGCCTGCTTCATTTCTTGTATGTGCACTGCCCCACCGCACGTTTCTTCCATGTGTTTGAACAGGCAATGCATGAGTGCCATGATTTTCACCATCAAAGTGTTGAAATAATTCAGAAAACAGTTTTATAAAACAGTTTTATAGAACACTCAAGTGGTCAAATGTATGTTTCTTTACCATTGTTATTATTTTACTTGTCATAATGACACCTGAGTCACTGCCTCTGTACCAGAAGTCATGTGACCTTCATAGCGTAAGTGGATCTTCTTCATGTGCCTATTCCCCGAGATGCAGCCAGTGGAATTATTGAGCCCCTCCATCGTACCCCCCCCCCGGCAACTGTATCCAGTGGTATCAATGGGTTTTCCATAGTTGAAAAAGATGGCAGCCATATTGATGGAGATGGAGTAGGTTAGCATAGGCTGCAGCAACCAGTGGATACAAAATACAACTGATTAACATCAGAGGCAGGACTAATGTCTAAAAACGAGTACAGATTACTACTGGTGTTTGTGTGTGGTTGTGTGTGTGTGTGTGTGTGTGTTTGTGTGTGTGTGTTTTCCCAAGTTAGTGAAATCAGTGAGGGAGCATATTAACCTGCATTCTGTTTAACGTCGGCGATTGCGCTTGGACTCTCTGACCTTACTAAACAATTTCCTGATGACTTTGTCAGCTCAGTCACTAGTTTTAGGTCACATTGAATAAAAAAAAACACAATTTTGTAAATCAAATCATTGCAAGAGGCAGAAAGGAGGATTATCCTGGTTCCACACCTAAAGTTTAAAACCTTTGTTTTTTTTTGTTTTTAGCTGTTTGTGTTTTCAAACTGAGACCAACAAAGAACAAATATCTCATCAGTTCACTGTGGTGCTTGACACAGACGTCAGCCCTTTTAGACACACACACGCACACACACGCACACACACGCACACACACACACACACACACACACACACACACACACACACACACACACACACGCACACACACACACACACACACACACACACACACACACACAAACACAAAATCAGAGGTCATTACTAATGGTCAGTGTTTTGTGGCG
>VUQK01005962.1:42575-61764 GCA_015106715.1 Bujurquina vittata | reverse complement strand
ACAAAATTTTGTTTGTTTGTTTGTTTGTTTATTTATTTATTTATTTATTTATTTCAACACATTTTATGATGTAGGCCAAAATTGAGCTTCCCCTCCTTGAAAGACCAGCATCTGCCACTGGTGTGCACGCACGCACATTAGAGATGTGAGTAAGGCCACGCGTCTTTCATCTGTCGTCCCTCGCCCATCGTCCTATACTTTGCACCCATATATCAACATCTTTTGTGTCTACGTTTGTTGCTTGTTTGTCTGAGGCTTTTAGAAACTCTCTTTAGTGTACTTTCTTTCTTTTTTAACTGAAGTCTCAAAACACAACACAAAGTAGTTTTTACAGCTTTTTGTAGCATTTTCTTTTTTTATCAAATCAAGAAAACTTCACATTAATGCTCTTTCTAAAACAAATATTTGAGTTCACCAATGAAAAAATAAAATAAATAAATGCAATGCTAATGTGAAATCTAATTTGAACGGGAACATATGAAAACACTGAGTTTGCAGTGATATGTAGTGTGCATTTAGAATGCATTACACTGGATATGCAATCTAGGACTAATGCTGTACTGTAAGTGTTTAGAATAAACAGGTTTTTACAGTAAGTGCTTCTTTAACTATGAAGCTGTACTGTATATTTCAAGAAAATGGAACTTCAAAATGTCTGACAAATAACGCTCATGTTTCTGTTCTTTTCCAGCTTCCCCTCACTGTCCGATGGATGTGAAGTACGATCCCGAGTCCTCAAGCTGTTTCCAGATCCTTCCAGGGGAGCTGAGCTGGACTGACGCTCGAAAGCAGTGTTTAAGCCGCGGTGGGGATCTGGCAATAGTCAGGAGTGACAAGCTGCGTAACCTGCTGGCAATAGAAGTCACACAGTGAGTGTTTTCTCTCTCTATATAGGCAGAGATGTGCTCTCAATGTTTGTTCTCTGTGGGATTTTTTTCCCCGTTTTCTCCATTTGAAACAGGCAAATCATTTTAGTTCCTCAAAAACGAATGCATTAGTGGATTATTACCAAGAGTTAAAGTGGGATTTGGCGGGGTGGGGGGTGCATCTTGGGGAAAGGGATTATGTAGAAATAAGTCACATAATAATTTGCTTTGTGAGCGCCAGTAGATTTTACTTTGTGTACTACAGTACTGTGATCAGTTGACCTGTGCTGCTACGCCAATATTCACTGCTCTTTGTGGATTTAGCCAAGTTATTTCAACAAGATATAAGCTGATGTTTTCTTGTATGTCTGATTCCCAATACCTAGACTATAAAACTATTATAAAAGGTATAATTCAGTGAGTGACTCTAATCAGCATCATCACCTTAAATATAAATGTAAGGCAACAGTAACCTAATCAGTCTAGCATAGTGCATCATTGTAAACTTCCATCACAATACTGCAAACCAACCAGTCTATCCTGCCCTAAACTGCCTGATATTTTCATGCAACCTTTGAATAACACAAAATTTTTATATTTCAATTTGTTTTGCAAGATATTTCACAAATAATTAAAGAGCAAACACACACATCCAAAAAGAATAAACGGGGTGCTGGATCCAAAGAAAACGAATCAAAAAATTAGGAGGTCCGCACACCCTTAAGCTCCTAGAAAAGTTTTATTAATCAATACAGTGACGTTTCGGGCCGCAGTGCCCTTCTTCAGACTGAGACTAAGACTAAGACAGACTAAGATATTTCACAAAACCGTAAACCATCAAAACATCATGTATCTGACTTAAAAGCTCTAAAACAGGGGTCTCAAACTACTTCGGTAATTCCTCTTAATTGGAGGGGAAAGCGAAATGTCAAAAAAGTATTTTGACATCAAATCGCGGACCGGAAGCAGGGGGTGGGGCCGGATGCGGCCCGCGGACCGCGAGTTGAACACCCCTGCTCTAAAATGAATGAGGACATTACATGTAAGATTTAAATTTCCAGTAAATAAAATTTCATTTGCTGAGCAGTCCTTACTTTTGAAAATAGACTCTCATCTTCCTCTACTGCTTCATTCTCCTTCTATCAGTGTGGCACATAAACAGTTTTTTCTCTCCGTTGGAAAATACAGCAGCGTGCACCTTTGTGCATTTGAAATAAAAAAAAACATTTCTCCATTTATGGTTTCTCCTCCTCTGTAGTTAGCTTAAGTTCACCGAACGCAACTTCACATCTGTACCATGAATCCATCATGGGGATGGGAAGGACAAAGAGGTGTGTTGAAGGTGTGAGCAGGCCATGGCATGTGATTATTTTCTTATCACCGAGCAAGTATCTTCATGCAATCACTGGAAGCAACGCCAAGCTGCAGCACATAAAAAATTAACTCATTTATTAACCTGACTGTGACATTTAATAACTCATTAACTAAAGATCTGGATTGGAACATTGTTCCAGATCGTTCCAGCCCACTTTAAACTCCTGATTATTACTATGTCAGCAGTCAAGTGTATCAGCAGCTATGCAGAAGGTTTTCAGGTACAAACCTGATCAGTTGCCAGCTCCCACAATTCGTCTTCCTTGTTTCCATGGCAAACTGAAACAAACCCGTGTTGCAGTCTGTTTGCTGCAAGAGCAGCCAAGAACTATCAAAACAGACAAAAATACTGAAAACAGATGCTGAACTTTCAATCACTGAAAGTCACAGAATTACATGGTTTGAAAAGGGGTGCATGCGAATGTGTCGGTCTTTCTTCTTCCCTCCTCTGTGTGTGTGTGTGCGTATGTATGCGTCCGTGTGTGTGTGTATTTATTTATTGAATTCATGCCTTCATGTTTACCACATGAAATCATTTTGCTTTTGCATAGTTTCCAACCTTTATTAATTTATAGATTTTGATTTTCATTTAGTCTTTGGATGCATAAAACACAGATTTTGCTCTATCGATGAATTTGCTCGAGCACTATATGTCTCTTGTAGGACGCATTTCTTTTGCAGCATGTACGACTGTTTGATGTGCTGTATATGAACACCATATGAAGAACGCTGTGGATTTGGCTTTGATTTGGTTTTCTGGCCTTGTGCTGATCTGAAGGCTTCCAATGTTTGGTGTTTAGATGGGAGAAGGTCACAAAAACACATCTGTAAAAGCACAGCTGCATTGTAACGTTAACACCCTAGGACGCGGATTTTTTGTGTGTGTGTACATTTGTGTGTTAATATGAGTGGAAAGGCCCTGGACTTGTATACCAAAGGGGATGAGGAAAAAAAAAACCTGCTGCAGATGGAGCTTATCCCCGCTATCCTCCTCTGCTCATGTGTTCCTCCACCCCCTCTCTTATATAAGGAACTCTCTTTTTTTAAATCTGTCCTTGTGTTTTTGCTACAAAGATGTTTTCCAGTTCTCTTCTGCCTTTGTTTAACCGCTGGTCACTCTTCCTGATGTCACTATCAAAGGTGCTTTGAAGAGTCTAACAAAAAGTGGGAAAAACAAGATGGGGAAGGAAATTATTTTTATCCAGGTGATTTTTGGGCAATGTCAGACAATGTCTAAAATGTTTTTTTTTCTCTCCCTACCTTTAGACAGCGGGAAAAAATCCCACTGAGTATCCCACTGAGTTTTCTTTTAGAGGGAAGGCCATTTTGTTGTCAGCCAACTGTGCGTAGGAGGAAGGAAAATCAAAGTGGGGAACGGTGAAGTCCATTAATGGACACATTGAGTTAAAATCCAATTTATCTAACACAATCACAGGAATGTACTAAATATCTCAGTATTATCTCACTGGGGTTCAATCAAAACCACTTTTCATTCTCAGTGCCCTGCCAACATGGATTATTGAGGGGAAGCTGAACCATAATTGACAGACTTTATTCTCACTTGATTAAGTCTCAGACTAATTTACGTCTGAGAGGTTTGTGTGACGTGTTGTTCTTTGTCAGGCAAGATAAAAAAAAAAACCTTTGCTGTCTTTTCCTGCATTTAAATTTTTTGTGTTTATCAGTGTTAATCTGTTTGCTATGTCTTTGTTTCTGCACCAGGGAGCGAGGCGTGTGGCTGGGCTTAAGTGATATAGACTCCCCTGGAAAGCTGCACTGGGTGAACGGGTCAGAGTTGCAGGAGGGAGAGGAGGTACTTCTACCTCGTTCATCCAGTTCTCGTGGCAATGTGTGCGTTTTCCTTGAGACGCGTGGTCACCGTGGTCAGACCAGTACATACCAATGCAATGCCAAGCGAGCGTATATGTGCCAGTACACTGCCAAAGGTAGGCTCACAGACACACTCTCATAATCCAAATATAAGGCTGTTCACATGCCTAGAAATCAAAGAAATAAAATGAAAATTGAGGAACAGATTTAATAGACTTTGCAATTTTCTCCGCTTCCCTGAGTGCATAGAATTTCAGCCTTCATCAGTATCAATTTTATGCAAATTAAGTTTAGTCAGAGAACTCCTGTTGAAATCATTTATTACCTTAGGAGAATATAGTTACAGTTTGGTGTCTGGGCACTGTTCTCATCACCCCATACTTGTTGCTTATAGAAAGGGAGGAGCATTTAATACCAAAGCCTACCTACCTACCCAACAAACATGCCCCACTGGGGCCTGTGTGGACCCACAGTGGGCTGCCCACATGGTCCTCACAGTGGGACCCACATTTTTCCCATTGTACATCACTGCCTTTAGTTAGTATGGAGTGTGGACCATAATCTCACCTAATAATGTTGCTTATTCACAAAATGTTCAAAAGAGGGTAACCACAACTTGCAGAGAGCCACATATTTGGCACATTGACTTGGAGCCCATGTGGGATAAGTTTGGATTTGCCCTGCAAGCACAGGTCACCCACAGCAACCCCCTGTTGACCAACATGGGCATTTTTGCTGGGTATGCCAATTTGTAGACTTTCCCAAATCAGAAAGCTGAATATTAGACAAAGTTCAATACTTTTTATTTTACATTGTGCTCACTTGAAGGTTTTTAAGGAGAGATTTCAGATATTTCATAAATGAGAATTTCTGTCAAGATCCCCCTCAAAAGATCAAGTTTTGCCATGTTTTAGAACTAAATGTTTAATGAATTAATCTCCAGATGTAATCTGCAGAAACCTTCATAATATCGACAGAAGAGAAGCAAACGATAAATTTTTGTGGATGTCGGCACAACTGAAGTTGAGATTTGTAACTCAGAAAAAAGTGTCATCTAAATATACCCTATATTGCAAAAAGTATTCACTCACCTATCCAAATTGTTGTATTCAGGTGTTCCAATAACTTCAATGGCCACAGGTGTATAAAACCATGCACAAACATTAGTGAAAGAATGGGTCGCTCTCAGGAGCTCAGTAAATTCCAGCATGGTACAGTAATAGGATGCCACCTATGAAACAAGTCCAGTTGTGAAATTTCATCGCTACTAAATATTCCACAGTCAACTGTCAGTGGTATTATAACAAAGTGAAAGTGATTGGGAATGACAGCCACAAACTTAGCCACAAAGTGGTAGGCAATGTAAAATGACTGAGCGAGGTCAGTGGATGCTGACCCCGCCCAAGAAAGTTGGTGACTATCTGCAGAGTCGAGCACTGCAGACCTCCAAGCTTCATGTAGCCTTCAGATTGACTCAAGAACAGTGCAAAGAGAGCTTCACAAAATGGGATTCCATGGCAGAGCAGCTGCATTCAAGCCTTACTTCACCAAGCACAATGCAAAGTGTCACATGCAATGGTGTAAAGCACGCCACCACTGGATTCTAGATCAGTGCAAATGTGTTCTCTGAACGCGGAGGAGCAAGTTTGGTGTGGAAGAACTTGACTGGCCTCAACAGAGTCCTGACCTCAACCCAAAAGAATACCTTTGGGATGAAGAGCGGAGACTGCGAGTCAGTGTCTGACCTCACAAATGTGCTTCTGAAAGACTAGTCAAAAATAAACACTCCGAAACCTTGTGGAAAGCCTTCCCAGAAGAACTGAAGCTGTTACGGCTGCAAAGGGTGGGCTGCCATCATATTAAACTCTATGGATTAAGAATGGGATGTCACTCAAGTTCATATGTGTGCGAAGGCAGATGAGCAAATACTTTTGGCAATATCGTGTATGTGTTGTGCAAGTCTTTAAGTAGAAACCACTATTTACAAGTACCAGCTTTATATAATAGACCTGAAGCTTCCGAGTTGACTGCTTTTTTGTATTGCACATTTTCTGATATTTTTTATTTAGATCTGAAGTTGTGGTATCACTGAGCATAATTTGTATAATTATCCAGTAAGTATAGTTAAAAGGTGCCTAAATCTTTATGTTTGAGATGCAGTTTTTTTGGTTATTTTTTTTTACTTTGTTTGGTTGTTTTAGATTTTGGGCTATTTTTGCGTACAGTAATGAGAGTAGCCTAAAATTGCCTGTAGAAATCTGTAACTCCCTCAGTCCTCTCTTTTGTAACCTTCAATGCCTCTCCAGTCCGTGTACCAGATGCTGGGATCTACATGATTGGCATGGCTGTGTTTCCTTTCCATAACCCTTTGCACAGTGCTTCACCCAGTCTCCTCTCTGTTTCACAACCTCCCAGCAGTGTCATCGAGGTAAGGAGGGATCTCAGCTTTTTAAAAATGTTTTATTTTTATGTGATCCCAAACCCCATTTCATCACATTACTTGTGTCTGCTTTATTTCTCAGATACTGTTGTTCCCTGCACTGAGCTTTTTTCAGGCAGGTCGTCTGTCCTCCCTGGAATTTGCCACTCAGGAGCTCAGCTCACAAGTCCACGTCCGATTTCAGACATACAGACCTCACTGTCATTATCCTAGCACTCACCTGCTGCTACCCAGTGAGTCACACACACAGAAACACACTAATACACACTTGGCAGGTGTTAAGAAACATATAAACCACCTGAGCCCACACCTCTAGAGAAAAACATCCCCAAAAATATACACACACTGACCAGCCTTGTCTTAACTTGTTAGGTAGGTGAATGTGAAAATAAAGTTTGAATGGAGACAGAAAGCATACCAAAAGAGGAGGAGAAGGAAACCAAACAAACAAGGTCATCTTAGTTCTGAGTGCTTCCTGTCCTCGACCACAATCAGCAGACACACAATGACGTGTGTGCAGGTCCACTGGCTTGCAACTGCAGAGGTCTGCAATAGAAAGACAGGAGAAACAGAAATCCAGTCAGACGGGCAGCTGGCAAAAGACATGGGATCATGTTTTCCAAGGCACTTTCAGTCAGAGCTCGTGAATGCAGTGACAGGGAAAGAGGTGGTGGGGATTGTGTAGCTTTGTGTTAATTACACTAATGGCAAGTTTGCTCTATCCCAGATGAATATGCTCACACATCTTTCACTTTCCTGTTCCACAAGTGCATATTTTTTGACTTGCTTTCGAGAGATTTTTTTTTACATTTGAAATAATATGTCTGATTTGGAAATTTGTCACTTTTATCTGCCTTTTTGCTCCTTTAGAGTTGTTAGAGGTAAAGTGGTAGCCAAAACTAGAAGACAACAGTGATTGTTTGTTTTGTGTTAAGCTCATTTCAAGCTTAACTGCACCTGTTTGCAGAGCTAATGAGCTGTAGTTGGCTAACAGTAGCAGGTGTTCTTAGCAAGGTGAAGAGCGTAAGAAGTGAGGGATCTGATATCAGGGTGGATAATTGTATTGTGATGTAACTATCCATGATGGATGGATGGATGGATGGATGGATGGATGGATGGATGGATGGATGGATAGATGGATGGATAGATAGATAGATAGATAGATAGATAGATAGATAGATAGATAGATAGATAGATAGATAGATAGATAGATAGATACTTTATTGATCCCAAAGGAAATTAGGGAATATATGTGTATATATATTGTGTATAGGCAGTAGCAATTAAGTTGAATAACACTGCTACATGTACAAATTTCATTTTAAAGAAATAACACAAAACCTCATGTTTCAGGTTGTGGAGGCCCAGCATGTGCTCCAGTAGCTCTTTGTGTCCCTAATGACACCAGGAGCAGCGATCTATCCTCTTGTCCCCGACTAGAGCAGTGGTGTCCCTTCCAGCATCAGTGCCTGCCCCTATCTAGTCCCTGCCAGCCATCCTCCTGTCCTAATTGCACCCATGTTCACCACCTGCCAGCTGGAACGTTTAGGCCCCGATACATCCTACAGAATGAGGTGGTCTTCACCCTACCAGAAGGGTCAGCTTTGCATGTACTGGTGAGAGGATGCAATTTTGCCTCTAGTATGATTCAGTAACATCCAGCACTTAATTTGAGGATTTTTATTAGCAGACTGAATAAACAGTTAAAGGATTGTTGCTGTTGTGCAATGCCTGTTAGTTCACTGCTAAAAGAGTGCACAGTAAGTCTCCATTCAGTAAAAAAGACACATTTTTAACGGCAAATAGGTAATGTGAAATTTTACTGCCATCTATTTGTTCTCTTTATATAACTTAAATTTTCCTGATCCGTCTCTCACAGTTAAAAGACCAGCTGGAGGACATTTTGGTTTCGCGTGGTGATGTGATCGCTCTGCAACATGACGCTGGCCCATCCTCTCTTCTCCGCTGCCAGACTTCCCCACACTCACCATGGCGACAACCTGTTTTAAGTCTTAAACAATCAGACTGGTTCTGGATCAACAACAGCAGACTGTCAGCAGACACTTCACCTGACCATGATGTTGACCTTCTGCCTGACCCCGAGCTCGACATAGAGACGCTGGTGAAGAACGGTGAGGGAGGCTGGCTGGAGGAAGTGGTTTGCCCTATCAGAATGCTCTATGTAGGACACAGTAAAACTCAACTGCAGGGAGCACAGCTGTCTTCCGGTCTTCCCCAACCTGGAAACTACAGTCTGTTGGTAAGTCATCAATCAGCATGTTATATTCCAGCATATAGAGAAATTTCTAGATGCAGGAGGCAGCCACTGAGGAATACGGAACCTGTAGCGAGGAGTTTTAAGTGTTAGAATTTGTTTTTTTTCTATAACTCCAATGTTACAACAAAAACATTAAGTTTTCAACATCTGAGAAAGTTTTCAGTTGTCTTTTAAAATACTTTAGCATTTTTGGTATTCGTTATCACCAAAGGAGGCATATTTTTTATTTTGCATTTTTTTCCTAAGTTTGAATTTGATAATAATAATAATAATAATAACTGAAATAAATTTTAATTGCATTTCAGGTCACTTCTGTTGAACCGTCATACTCAGTCTCAGCATCATGCCCATTGCGGGTGGTAGCTCCTCTGGACTTGACAATCCTCCATCCCCCACCACAGAATGGCACGCTCTACATGCAGCCAGATGACACGCGTCTTCTACTCCGTGTACAGTCGTACTACCCAACAAGGGCATCTTTGCGTGGCAGTAATCACAGTGTAGCTTTCCAGTCTGAATGTCCCCTGGATTTTTTGTCCAGTCCAGCACTCTGTCAGCTGGGGCCAAACCTGGGGTCTCGGGGTGAGGTTGCAGAGCCCAGCCAGTTTGCACTGCTAGATCTCGGCCTGAAAATGGAGGAACAGAGGAGTCCAGTGCAGGTAGAGCTGGAAGCCCACAATAATGTAATAAGGACCAGCCTGAAAGTGGTTGTTCACCTGGAAAAGCCACTGAAAGGATTGGTAGTGCACCCGCATCCTGCACGCAGGGTACTGATGGAGTCAGTTGTGGTGAGTGTGTGTTTTTGCTTATACAACAGTTTTATATATATACAGTGACTTATATAACAGTTGTATGAAGAGTTCATAATTGATACTCTGTGTGTGGGTGTGTGTGTTTGTGTGTGTGTGTGTGTGTGTGTTGTAGAGCTACACAGCATCAGTGCTTGAGGGCTCCAACCCCACATTTAAATGGACAGTGGATGACAAGCCCTATTTTACTTATTACAACACTGTCCTCAATGTCATCTACCAGAATGCGGCTATCTACAAACTAACTGTGAGTTTCTGTCTCATCTATTAATTTATCATCAAGTCAAATTGTTGTCACACCTATGCCTGCATAATGACACATTTGCCCACTCTTTTTTTTAATTAAATTCATATATGAAACATTTGTTTTTTTATACTAGCTGCATCAGACAGCTGTGTTCTCTCATGCACTTCTGTCAATAATGTCTAGAAAAGTTTAGAGGGTGCAGTATGTTGCAGTATATGTGTGAAAACATCTACAGAGAACTACGACCATCATTTGGAAGTTGGAACCAATAAATGTCTAGAATTTTAAGCTGAACAATGACAACATTGCTGTAATGGACTAATGTCTGACTAACTATGTTATATCTCTCCCAGGTGACAGCGCTGAACCATGTCAGCACACTCACAGAACATTTCAACGTAACCGTAGACCGGCTCCAGCCCATGGCCAACCTCACAGTGAGGGGTGTTCCAGATGTGGTCCCTCAGGGCTCCACTCAGACTCTCACTGCCTCCGTGCTCATGGATATGTCAGTTTCTGCCACTTTCCGGTATGAACAGACGGGCATATAGATGGACAACATCGTGTACAGACAAATAATCCCGAAACTGTCCTTTTCTATGTCTGTTATTAGTATATTAAGGATGACTGAAAAAACTGTTTGTTTTCTCTCGCTGTCTCACGCTTTGCTCTTCTCTCTGTTTTTGTCTTCTTGTGTGCCATAATAGCACTGCAGCAGTCAAGTCAAAGAGGAGCCTTGGATTTATAACTGTGTGGTTAGGGAAGATTGCTGACAAGAATTTTCCCCTCTGTGCGGCTGTTTCCCCTCTACTTTTTTTTCCATTTTTTTTCCTTCCACTCTTTGTATCCCACCAACTTTAGAGTACTCTCTCACTTCGTTTCTCTGCACTCTCACCATTTTTGGTGCTAAGAGGCTTCCTGAGTTCCAGTTTCCACTTTTCCTCATCCAAACCCTCTATTGCATCGTCAGAAAAGACTCCCAATTTCCAGCTTTCCAGTTAGTGTGTCTGTGTTTGTGTGCGTGTAATGGTATTACTCTTGTTATGTCTGTATAACCCTGCTTATACAGTACGTTCACGTTGTTGGTACCATAAATGATACAAAGAACTTTACAGTTTTTATAGCCTGAAAAATGGTTTTATTAGATTTCTTTTAATGGTTTTACATTGTGTCATTTTGCAGATGGTCTTTTGGTGATAGGGGATATAAAGAATCTGAATACAAGCCTCCCTACCCTCCCTCCCTCCTTTGTCCAGACTCACCTAATCAAGTCCTCCTGAGCAACAGTGTTACCTATAACTACTCTCAGCCAGGTAATAATAACAGCATTACTAGCATACAGTCATAGCAACACCTATTTTTGCTTATTCTCGTTTTTCAGCCTGCAAGTAGACAATAAGGTTGATTTAAATTTGGCCAGTTTCTCCTTCAGGTTTGTCTCCTTTGGCATTTTGCACAATTCAAAGCTGCTATGAATGTAGAAAAAGATTGTTCTTGTTTGTGTACCTGAACTGTTGTACTCACTTCTACTAGAAACTGCTCCTTGATCTCAGGGTCATGTTCAGATATCCAGCTGTCACCAGTGATTATCCTTAATAGGAAAGTTCACAGACTGACTCTGGAAAGTTTAAGGTAAAATAATAATAATAATAGTAGTGCTGGAAGAGGTCTAGAGGTGCACAAGACAAAGACCGTGAAAGGCAAATGAACCAAATTGAAATCATGCATATTTTTTGATTTGTTTGTGGGCAAAGTCACAGAACTTTATGATCCAAACTTGTTTAGAACATTTTATCTTCTTTTTTCATGATTTTCCCTTTCCCACTTCTTTTTTTTTTTTACAGGAATATACACAGCGCTGGTTTCAGTTTCTAATCGTTATGAGAACATCAGTAAAAGCATCAACATGAGTGTCTACAGCATCCTCACTCATGTTAATATACAGACAGAGCCAACACTCCTCCTTGCTGGTAAATCAGCGTATTTTGAGGCTCACCCTTTGCCCACACCGTATGGCATTCACTATGAGTGGCATTTTGGAGATGGTTCTGCCACTCAAAAAGGTCGCCGTGTGCCGCACACCTTTACAGAGTGTGGCAACTTCACCATTTGTGTGTCGGTAAACAACACTATCAGCTCTAATAATGCTTGTACGGAGATCTTTGTATATGAGGAGATTGAAGGTCTAACGGCTGAAAGCTCGTCTCCCACAGAGCTTCACACCCCTACAAGAGTGAGTGCACACCTTCGTTCAGGTAATAACATCACTTGGACATTCTCAATGGGTGATGGGAAAATCTTTACTAAATCTGAGCCTTACGTGTCACACACCTATATCAAAGATGGCAACTACACAGTAAATGTGACTGCTATGAATGCTGTGAGCTCTGGTTGGACAATCCTTCCAGTTCAGGTGTTTGTCTTCCAAGTTATAAGAATGGAGCCATCCGGATGTGTCCAAGAGCGGACCACCATCAACTTTCAAGCCTGGGTGTCTGGTAATGCATCGGTTCACCTTTACGAATGGAGCTTTGGGGATGGAAGCACCAATGAGACACACCATGGCAACCCCAGAGTCTCTCACACTTACATGACGAGTGGGAATTACCACCTTTCCCTGCTCCTTTCTACCGGTGTCAACAAGGCCACCAAGGCCAGTTTCTCTGACTGGGTGTGTGTGCAGCCAGCTTTGACCAACATCAGCCTTACCCCTGAGAAATCCCATTGTGCTGTGGGAGAGAAAATACAGTTTGGGGTTAGAACTGAGCCAGAATTTGACTACAGTTATCAGTGGGACTTTGGTAGAGAGGAAGACCCTGTGCTCATCCATGGTTCTGGGAATACGGCGACAACATATAAGAAACCGGGTCACTACATGGTGACAGTAAATGTTTTCAATAACATCTCCAGCAGTAACACTAGTGCTGTGATTGAGGTTCTGATGCCTGTTGGACCAATTGTTATTAAGCATAATGGCACAAGGAATAATAATTTGACACTTGGAGCACCGTACAATTTCACAAGTTTTTCTTTGGCCTCCAATGTCACTTATACCTGGAATTTTGGTGATGGAAATGTGCTTACAGGACAGAATATTCTCCATACCTACAATGTCTCTGGAAAATACAATATCATACTGAAAGCAGCCAACACAGTTAGTCAGAATCATACTATTTTACCTGTTGCTGTAATTGCACCAATCCATGGGTTGAGAGTCAATGCAACCTTGGTGAATGTCCCTCTCAATGCCTCAGTAATCTTTGAAGCCCAAATGGAGGAGGGCGATCGGTCAGGTGCCCGGTACTCTTGGATACTGTGTGACCATTGTACCTCAATACCTGGGGAGTTCACCATGTTCTACAACTTTCGTTCAGTTGGCACTTTCAACATCATTGTGACAGCAGAGAATGATGTAGGAGCAGCACAAGCGAGTATCTTCGTCTTTGTCCAGCGTGAGTTGGAGGGGCTGCAGATTTTAGCGGAGAAGACTGGAGGAGATGGAGGCACAAGATTGGCTGGTTGTTGCTTCCCTACAAACCGTGTCCTCCACCTTCAGGCTGGATTAAAGGAAGGTACCAACATGACCTTTACCTGGAACATCATCAGAGAGCTAGACCCTGCCGGCTCATTCAACAAAACTGGGAAAACAGTGCAACTGAATTTCCCTAAGCCAGGTCCATGTATCATTTTTCTCCGGGCAGCCAACCTTCTGGGCCAGCTGTCTGTCAACAAAACCATTAGCTTCTTAGAACCAGCCAAAGGTGTGCACCTTCAGATCAGCAACAATCCAGTGGCAGTCGGTGTTTCAACAAATTTCACAGTACTGACTGCTGAAGGCTCAAACCTACAGTATCGCTGGTCTGTGGATGGGACTGCTCTGCAGTGGGATAGGCCCTGCAAGACCCACACCTTTAGCAGCCCTGGGCGAAAACCAGTAACTGTGGAGGTTTTCAATGACGTTAGTTCCAAGGTTGTGTCAGCATTTGTCAGTGTCCAGGAACCCATTTCCGGGCTAAGGTTCTTAGATACCAATGTGATTGAGCAGCATTACGTAGCAACACAGGTCAGTGTCTCTCTCCAGGGGGAGGTGGAGACAGGAACCAATGTGACGTGGACATGGCTGCTGGATGGAAAAACAGAAACAGGAAGGACAACTTCTGTGATTTTTCAGGAGCCGAAGAGGGTCAATGTTTCTTTGAATGCCACCAATGATGTCAGCTGGCAAGTGTTTTCCAAGGAGTACTTTGTTCAGGAAAAGATCCAAGGGTTGGAGCTGAGGGCAAGTAAGACTTATGTAGCAGTGAATGAAAAGGTGGACTTCACCATTTACATGGTAGCGGGTTCGGACGTTGAACTGATTCTCAGCATCAGTGGTGACGCAACTGTTAACCCTCAGATCAACCAGATCTACAGCCATGTATTCAGCAGGGTGGACACGTACATGGTGAACCTCACTGCTCACAACCAGGTAACGTAAAAGAAAAATGTAGATAATGTACACTGTAAGAACAATTATGAAAAACAGATATTTCATAAAATACTATCACTTGAAATTAAGTCTTCATCATCACCTATTTTAATGTCTCAAAAGCGTTTGAGAAATACATTAGTATTCACCAAAGAATGGATTATTTTCTTCTATTGCAAACCTACACAGGCATTAACATAATGTTTGCTACTGCAGATGTACATTGTATTTATGTTGACAGTCCATTTATACTACTTCACGGTGTCATTGCCATGAGCTAGAAGTTCTTTACATGCAGTACTGCCCTTTACAGAGTCTATGTTCCATTTACTCGTGTTTATATTATAAAATATTGACCTCACTGCTTATTTAAAATAAACTTAAATTAAAGTCAGTACATTTTTGAACATTTTGCACTTTTTTGTCTCAGCAAGTGGCAAAATAAACTGCACTACAGAAACATGTCATCAGCATTAAGTTAAACTTAATTTTATGTGTCGTTTCAGGCAGAAATCAGAATAAACTATTAAATATTAAAACTAATGCAGTGCCCATTTGGCCTTTTCTGTCTGTCCAGGTGAGTTCTCAGAGAAAGAATCTCCATATCGAGGTGATGGAGCCAGTGCGTGGGCTCTCCATTGAAGGAATCTTAGAAGCAATTCCCGTTGGTGAGAATAAAATGTTTGTGGCCAAAATATTGATGGGCAATCCTGTTAGTTATCTGTGGACTTTTGATCTGCACCATCACAAGCCGTCACATCATCTTGGCAAGGAGGTACACTCGCTTACATATTAAAAACATTCATAATTATAAAATTAATATAATATGGCAGAAAGCAGTTTGCTGTATCAATAGTAACGTATCTCAATGAATCACACAATTCCAGGCATACTACACTCCAGAAGAACCGGGTAATTTGACCATTCACCTGAAGGCTTTTAACAGTCTGCATGGTCAGGAAGTCACCAGGTATATATGGGTGCAGAATGTGCTGAAGACCGCTGATCTGTCCGCTGTGCCGCGGGATACTCTCATCAATAAGACAGTGAAATTTAGAGCCTATATCTTACCCATATCTAATCCTGTGGAGTGCTTGTGGCACTTCGGTGATGGCTCTACTTCCGTTCGCACAAATACCACAACTGTGGGCTATCAGTACAGACACGAAGGACACTACCTGGTGCAGGTATGTGTGAAATGACATTCTATATAGTTCTGTAGGATCTATTAATTTTTAAAATATGAGATAAATTGATGTCACAAAAGCTGCATGTGAAAGCTTGAAATCTTCTCAGTACTGTAATTTCATAAGCTTGTTTCTGTTCCCTGCTAGGTAAACTGCAGTAATCTGGTTAGCTGGGTGTTGGCCCAAGTGGAAGTAAACATCAGTGTGTTAGAGTGTGAAGAGCCAGAAGTGCATGTGGTTCAAGCCCCCCGCCTGTCTATCTGGCGCTCCCAGCCCGCTTTGGTAGAGGCCAATGTGGATCTGAAAGGTTGCGCACGCTACGGAGCTCAGTACCTCTGGCAGATTCTTTCAGGGTCTTCTTGTGATACTGAAATAATGAAAGACCACCCAGTGGAAACTGGGGCAGTGGTTCGTCTGCCAGTGGAAGTGGACATGCGGCGGCTGCAGCTGTCATTGCCTAAGATGGCTTTGGCAGCAGGGAACTACACATTGGTGTTTTCTCTGTCATATGAAGGTGTGCCACTAAGGAAGGCTGCCTGTCTACACCTAAGCATCGTTTCCACAAGGTCAGTAGAGAAAACGGTTACGTTTGCTTACTAGTTAATATACCAATATCTAATAGCTTAACAAAGTGATCCTTCTGCTTCTCCATTATGACTGAAATGTAATCTGCATGATATCGCAGGAATGTATAACAATATGTGAAAACAGGACTGCAACAGAAGACCTTGGACATTCTGTCTTTGGATCAGAATTGTTATACTCCTACTTTAAATCTGTCTCATTTGCAGCTGAGCCTCATAGTGACATACCACGTAATGATAAAAAAGTAACCAAGCATAGATATAACTTTCTTCTTTGATCTTGATCCTTTTTTTCATTATTCATCTTTGAGCATATAACATGTTTTCCTAACAAATTAATATAGTAAATTGTATTTCTGGCAATCTATGGGAGACAGCTCTAGCTGTTAGCAAAGTTGCCCCATGCACCTGCTGTTCAAATCTATTGTTTTGAACTGTGAATCGTGCAAAGCTTCTCTGGTAGAGTCCAAGAATAATTGATTTCAGTGGTGTATCTTAAAATGCAGTCACCAAATTTAAGCAAATGACCATGTCCATTAATGTTTCCTTGAATGCCATTGGTGTTATATTTTCTGCCTTAATAGCATGATTGGCAGAAAATTAGCTGGTGTTCTGCTCACATTTATAATGATTTATTGATCCCAGGAGATCAAATATGTGAAATTCTTTAAAAAATGTGGAGTTTGTTTTTTCCTCTGAAATTTGCCACTTTTTCCCTTTCGTTTTTTTTGCTTTTTTTCTAAATCAAATACATGGATCCATTCACTATGGTCACTTCCTGAGCCAAGTGAGATGCAACACCATAGATCAAAGATGAAGGTGAAGGTTGGAGATGGTGGCTGGCTTTCAGGAGTTTAGATGGAGTGGATAGTAGAACAGACTAAGCATATGGCTAATGGAGGTTTCGTATGAAATAATTTCCACATCCCAGAGGAGGTCGAGATGGGAAAGATAATGGAGAGATGGAAGAGTGCTGTACAAAATAGACTTTGAAGAACAGGGACTAGAGGCTTGGAGAGCACAGGAGATTATCTATTTCACAAGAGTAGTGATGCTGAAATTTTTAAGTGACGTAAACATCACAGGAAGTGATAAAGAATCCAGAACAGCAGGAAAACTTATGTCACTACGAGGAAATAAGATTGAATCTGAGTTCATGGTTTAACTTGCCAACAGTGCAGCAATGTAAAGCAGAACTGTCAAAGAAAAACTTGAGAGCACGTTGCCTTACATGTAGGTCCACACATCAGTTAATTTGGCCAGCTCAGTTCTACCCCTGTCTGTTTAGTATCTGAAGACTTTTATGTACATCGGCACAGAAACAAGCTCCACCTTAACTGTGTCGATGAAAAGAAAAATCTATTCAGAGCTGAGTAATAAATTGAGAGTAATTTGTTTTTTAATTTTTTCTTTTCAGGTTGGTGCCCATTATTGAAGGGGGCACCTACAGGGTGTGGTCAAGAACACAAGACCTGCAGCTCAGTGCAGAAAAGTCCTATGACCCTAACATGGACCCAAACAGCCAGTCACTACTCCACTACCACTGGGAGTGTAAAAACACCTCCAAGGTAAGGGCAGGCAGTAAATGTGTTGCTTTGACCTGTTGTCAGTTTGTTCTATTTATATGCAGCGGAGTTACCGTAACGTAACAGATGTAAGGAGCATTTGGAGCAGTTAGTAAAGGGCTCCTGTTTCTTCTTTTTTTGGGTTGAGTCTAATACAAATGAAAGAATGTTAACGTTACAAACCAAACTCGGTTCTCAGAGATTTTTATTGCACTTTTTTAATAGTGAATTCATAAAACAGAGTTTGGAGGACAGATTTAATTCTGTAAAAAAAAATAATCACATAACAGTCCCAAACACTGCAACTGCCTTTAGTATGGGTGTGAAGAGGAGAAATTTGCGCAGTTCAGTTTGTCAGTGTGTTACATTGAATGGCGAGTGTACGCTGATGTGTGTGTCCATAGTGTTTTTCACACTTAGTGCTTTCTTGGCTGGGCGGGAGCACATTCTGCCGGAATAGAAAAAGACCGCAATGTAAGGCCCGATGGGATGGGAGTGTCCAGCAGGAGTTTGTGTGTAGTTGTATTTCCATTTTCATGAGGACCAGTTATAGGTTAGACCTGTTGAGTGAGACATTAAGACTTGATTTCAGTGTTAAGGTCAGAAGCAGGTTTGGGTTGGGGTTAGACCTTTGCCATTGTGATAGAGGTTAGAGAATCACAGGAAATGCACGTGCCAACAAGGTCCTCGGAAGGATAGTTGTACAAACATGTATGTGTGTACATCTAAACAGACAGGCATTTAAAGGGTTATGAAAGTGTTTAGAGATAAACTCTGCATTCCACAGCTGGTGCTTTGCTCCCCACCCTGACAATTACACAGTCCACACAAACACACACACACACACACACACACACACACATAGAGCTGTACAGTACTATTGATAAAAAAAAAGACAGTTCAACAACAGTATGTTAAAGAATTGGTCTTGAAGTGTCCTAAACACTGCTTACCTCGAATACAAATATAACTGTACATGGTAATAGAGTTGGTTAATAAAAGAAGAAATCATTAACAAACCATCTTGTGTTATCTGCTAAACTACATTTTAGGGGAAAATAATTGTGCTTGTCTCTAAAATACAGATGATAAAATCTGTGACCATTTTTATGTTCTCTGTTTAGTTTGCGTCTCCTTAGGTTGTGTTGCAAAAGTCACCACACAACCACAGTTGTGAAAATTAGGAGTTTCCCGCATACAAGATGGGAAACTGACTTAGCAGACTCAGTACTGTAGTCATCAAAAAGATGTTGTGCTTCCAACCGTGGGACAGAACTAATTCAGGTTTAATAAACACTTAACTTGAAACACTCTACTGGGGTTTTACAAAATTTTAAAAAAGGCCTTGAGGTGACTGTTTGTTGTGAGTTGGCGCTATATAAATAAAATTGAATTGAATTGAATTGAATTAAATAGGAATACATTTGTACCATTGTCATCCACACTTTGCCTTCAGAGTGGCAATAGCTGAGGGGTGTACTACAAATGAAGTTCAACATAGGGCTTTCTGCTTCAAGCTTTGTGTGCAATTACATAAAAAT
>VUQK01005962.1:14792-36869 GCA_015106715.1 Bujurquina vittata | reverse complement strand
TAGATCCCCGTACTCCACTCCTGCCTCCCCTCCAGCGCTCAGGTGACATTCCCCGCCTGAGCGCTGGAGGGGAGGCAGGAGTGGAGTACGGGGATCTAGATGGTGAAGGCAGGAGGATACGCACACTGCTGGACCGGGTACACTTCAACTGTTCAGGTAGGACAAAGGAGCTGTGACTTTGCTCTGGCACACCTGAATTACTTCCCTCATCCTTTGTAGTGATTATTGCCTTTTGACCCCTCACTCCTTTTACCCTTTAGGTTATAGTGATCTGGGGGACTCTGAAACTACCTTGCTGTACAGTCTGCTGGTGACACGCTGCAGAGACGACTACTGTGAGGAATTTTGCGTGTACAAAGGAAGCAGTCCAAAGCACTCGGCCTTCCTGCCTCCAGGTTTCAGCGTAGCCCAACATCGTGTATATGTGTACATCAAAGTGGAGGACCACCAGGGAGCTGCTATCATGCCACTTAATAAGTAACTCCACTTTACTCTGTTGTTTAGTTCAGTTATGCAGCAACCAGCATTCAGTCTGAAGCTTTTTAAGTCACTTTGAGCTTTTGTGGTGTCACATTACTGAAGTGTTTCAAGAAATCGCTGCAATGTCCAAGTTTTAAGTTCAGTTATTGAGTTTCATTGCATCTAGTAGCAGCATTGCTGTTATTGTTGTTAGTGCTGTTCTCCAATGACTGCTGCACCACATGCATTTGGCGTCGTGACAAGTTCAATATTCAGCTCTTGGTTTTCTGTTTGTGTCCAGGACCATTGAGGTCATGCTGCCAGATCCACCTCCTGAGTACAGCAGTCTACCCCACTGGCTTTCTGATCTGACAGACAGCAAACTCAAAAAGCTGCTGGAGCAGGGAGATTCCCAGAGGGTCAGAGAATTATCACTGGCTCTTATTACAGTCCTGAATGAGGTAAGAGACTCCTAGCTGAAAAACACTGATTAATCTATTCATTCATCAAGTTACACAACAGCTGATAACACACGACGTGTAATTGTATCTGATTTACTTTTCTTCCAGTTTGAGCAGACCAGTAAGTCGTCACGTGTGTCCCGAGATGAGCGCAATTATAGAGTCAGAGTCCGCAGCAGCATCACAAAAGCTCTGACTGCTCTAGATCTGACAACTGTCAGCGACATCCAGCAGACCTCCGCTGCTCTTGCACAGTGCACGGTCAGTGCCATGCACATGAGGGAAATAAAACGGGGTCATATTTAAAGGACAAGAATAAGGCTCTAAAGTTGTGGGTGTATGTACATGTTTCTTTCTAGGCGGTGAGTCGAGAGTTCATCTGCGAGGAGTGTCAGAACATCACTCTGAACAAGCTGGAGTCCATGCTAGACATTCTGCAGACGGACACCAAGCAAGGTGTCGTCACTCCGACTGAAATAGCTGACAACATCATGAACATCATGGGTAAGAAAGGCAGTTTGTGTTTCTGTAAGTGTATTTTTAGAACAGTGTTGTTGGTTTCAAACTCTGCATGAAACTCTAACTGTAATTCAACGAGGAAAGATCATTAGGAGAAAGTGAACATGATTTATTGATAAGAAATACATCAAAGCAGAAGGAATTAGGGCAGGACCCCCTGGATTCTAGACAGTGGTGGTGGAGGAGACCAAGATGGAGGCATGGAAGGAGCTTTTGGGTGGTGATGGCGAAGTGGTGGGTTGCAGGAATGAGTCTGGAAGGGATAATGACAGAAAAGCAGTGATATTTAAAGCACGCTCAGCAGAGGCTGATTGGCTCAAGGAAGGTGGGCAGAAAGATGATTGGACTGGAAGTAATGAAGTCACTATTGAGTTTGAGAGGGTGGGGGGTGAGATGAGTGAGGTAGATGAGTGATTTCAGAACTTCCTTATTGAACTTACGCTTAAACATTACTATTTAGGAAGGTGTACCCTGTCAAATATTTTGGGGTATTTATTGCTCAGTGGAGCACAATGCCTTCTTGCTGCTGTTGCTTATAACCAAATCACATACTCAATCTATAAAGGAGGTGAAAATTGGTTTATTTAATTAAGCCCCAGTTTGCCTGGGGGCACCTATAGATTTCTACTTGGGATTTTTTGAGGGCCATGTCTTTTTCTAAAATAATATCCCTACCTTATATCATATTCTCTCCCTTTTCCAGGTGATTTGATCCAGCAAGTCAAACAGTTATCCTCCCAGCCTTACTTGGATTCCCCCTTACCTTCCTCCACCTCGTCCTCTTCTTCCTGTGGTGAGGATCATGGAAACGTCGTGTTAGACGCCTCGCTGGAGCCACACCCTCTGCGTGTGGCAGCAAAGGCTTTCAGCCTGTCCTCGGTACTCATGCTGATCCTCATGCACGGCCGCGTACTCAACGAGGAGCCACTTGTTCTGAAGGGAGCTGAGATTGCTGCCACGGGAAAACTGGCAGACCTCCAGAGTCTCCTCTGCTACCACGGCAACGACAGTCCAGGTTCATTTGTATATTTAGTGTCTCATGAGTTTATGTCTCTGCACGTGGTAATTTTTCACTATAATCTCTAGAAAGTTGGACATTATAAACTGTGACTGTCATGAATGATAGCATTTAATCTCCTCTTGACTCCTCTGTCTTTATATTACCAGAGTGCCAGCGGTTCTCTATCCCCCAAGCTTTCAAGAAAAGACTGGGCATAGCTGCTGCTGGAAAAGGCATCATACAGATACTTTTTCAGGTTTGTTCATGTTACTGTGAACCAGATACTAGAGTAGAATAAAACTGAAACCGACCAGCATTCTGAGGCCTGAGCTTTTGGCCCTACTGGGCTTACTTGTACATCTGCTGACATCATTCTTGAACATCAAATGACATCTGAAAGAATAGAAATTTCTAAGTCAAGCACAAAATTCTTCTTTTAAACATTCTCTAAGATTGCTGTCAAAGAACTTGGCAGCAAGAAAGTTGCTGATGCCAAAGTCTGTCTTCTTTATTGAAAACATTTGCCTGTAATGGTCTCCTTTTTTTAGTCTTTTTCAACTTCTGTTTTTAGATAAAAGTTTCCCATTTCCCCAACTTTTTCCCTCCAGGTGGAATCCAACCCCTTCCCCTTCAACTATGTGATCAACAACACGGTTTCTACTGAGGTGGCATCCATGGAGTTTCGCAATCAAAATGGCACCCAGATCCCAATCTCTGGCCTTAATGATACTGTAGCCATCACAGTTGCCATTAACAACAACACTGAAGGTTCTGGTACTAGAGGAGTACCCACAGCAGGACCTGTGAACATCAGCCACTGCGACTATGTTATCGTTAGGGTCAGCACAGGAAACAGCAACAGACAGGCGGGGTTGTTTGTGCAGCTCAACTTCACCGTTGTCAGAGGTGAGCGCACACATTTATCAAAGACACAACATGAACAGGAAGAACTGAGCAACTTAGTGTATTTCAAACAAATATGTACTTCACCTCTTCTTGTTTTTCTTATTTCAGCCAACATATAGCTATGGCAATTGCCAGACATTACAAACTATGTACGGTATAGATGCAATAACATGATGACTGCATTTGTCCTTGTCATTTGGTGACTAAGTCTGTTCCCTAAAGCTGCATTGAAAAATTGTATTTACCGTGTTTTTTATCTGTGGTCATGTTACTGTAATTAGTTTTTGTCTTTTCTCATAACTTTCTTTCCTTTTCCAGAGGCAATAGAAAAGTATAAAAGAGAAAAGAATGACAGAGAGGAACCATTCATCACTGCCTACCTCCATTCTCATGAACAACCAAATGAATTCAACTACACAGACAGAAAACGTATCACTCTCAACATGACCACGGGGCAAGATCTTGACCACAGAAATTACACCTTCTTCCTGTCACCAGAGTAAGAACTTTGTTTATTTGGAGCATTGTAACACAGTGTGCATTAAACATACACAAACTTTGGAAAAAATTACAAAAATTCCACCTGTTCCCATGTTACATAGGTTCTACGACACCACTCTGGACTACTTTGTCAACGTGAGTGCGCCCTGCAGCCCTCACTCTCAGCCTGTGGATGTTACCCTGGAAGTCGGTGTGTTTGCCTCGCTGTGCCAGTACTTCAGTGAGAGTAAGAAGCAGTGGCAGACAGATGGCATCGTGCCACTGGCAGAGACCAACTCCAGCAGAGCAGTGTGCCGCACCCAGCACCTCACAGCCTTCGCCGCAGACCTGTTTGTGCCAATCAATGCCATCAGCTTCATAGTGCCAGTCAGTATCACTCCAAATACCTGTCACTCTTTGAGCATGTGCACTCAATAAAAAAACACTCAAACCATTTCCTCCCTCTATTAGGAGCGTTCAGAGGCACCAAGCCTGGTTGTGCTGTTGGTGTGTGTATTGGGCGTACTGTGCTATGTTGTGGCGGCGGCCATCTTGCACAAGTTGGACCAGCTGGATCTACGGCGAGCTGGCGTGGTTCCGCTCTGTGGCCGAGATGGGCTCTTTAAGTATGAGATCCAGGTGAAAACTGGCTGGAACCAAGGGGCAGGTGAGATAAGAAAGCATCACAATTAGATGTCATTTTAGTTATATAACTGTATTGGTCTGAAAAGACAACACAAAAAAAAAACGTGCAGTATAGAAAAGTATACATATTTGTATATAGTAGGGATGGCATGATACTACTTTTTTGAGTCCGATACTGATCTTTTACATTTGGGTATCTGCCGATACTGATACGAATCCGATCTTTTTTTCCGTTGTTTTTTTTTAACCCAAAACAGTTGTTTTTAAATGCCTGAATAAGACATTACATACGTCAACAGTCTCTCACGCAACAAAATCAAAATCTTTTATTTGTCCCATGTACCAGACTAAGGACTGGGGGAGGACAGAGCTTTTCAGGCAGTGGCACCAAAGCTCTGGAACTCTTTACCACTCACAGCTGACTCCGTGGCGTCTTTTAAAAAAACAGCTGAAAGGTCTTCTGTTTAACCAGGCTTTCTGCTGACTTTTATTCTTTTTCTTTTAATATCATAATTTTTTTATGTTTTTAACATGATCTGGGTTTTTTTATTTTGATATTGTATTTTAATTATTGTACAGCGCTTTGTGACTTTTTGTTTGTGTAAAGCCCTATATTAAACTCTATCACCTGAATCCTGGTGCTCCTATGTGAGAAGGTGATTCATTGGCTTATGTGATGTTGCCAATTTCAGTCGGGCTGCAACTATCGATTATTTTAGTAATCGAGTATCATATTGATTATTCCATCAGTTACCCAAGTAACTGGATAAGAAATACTTTTTTGACATCAACAGTTCATCTGCACATTTTAACTTCCGTACTGCAGTTTTTCCCTGTGTGAAACAAACAGGGTGGATGGAGAAGAATTAAGGCAAGAAATGCTTTATTTGTCCCCAAAGTTGGGAAGTTTCTTTGTAATAGCAGCTAAAACATAAAAAATGACATAAATAAAATAAATATAATATCAAAGATATTATAGGTGTGAAGGATTGAAGCTAATAAACAAATTAACCATTTTAAGGCTTATATGAACTTTAACTTACACACTGTATTTACCCGTGTAACCTCAAGTTGTTTACATAATCACCAAGGTTGGTGCCTGTTGGGATGTCTTGTTTTTTAATTGTCTGCCGCCACAGAGAGAACGCTGAGGTCATCTTGAACCCTGGTTTCTGCCTTCTACATATTGTTTTGTCCAAGAAACCTGAATAATGCCACCCACCCTGATAGGTTTGAATATAAGAGATCCACACTGAGAGAAGGCGATGTGTGTACTCATCACATGCCCAAATGCTTGACTGCTGGACATGGGATCAGGCCACCCGGTTAACCTGTAAAAACTGTTTGAGTAATGGCTTTAACTTGTTAACCTGTGATTCTGTTTAGGAAATGGCTTTTATTATACAATATTAAATTAAGAAAAGACTCCTCATTTCCCTTGTCTTCTTCTCATTCTGGTTGATCAAAAGAACACGCTAAAACCTAAAAAGAACAACAGAGTTTGTTTAAAACCTTCAGGTGCAATGACAGTAAAGAATAAAGAAGAAGAATTGTTGGAAAACAAAAAATTACACTAAAGAAGCTCAAAGCTCAAATAGAAAATACAAAAAAGTAAAAAGGTGATGCAATAATGAATGCATCTATTGCAGTATGAGATGGTAAATTCTCTGTATCTGTCCTTGTGACAGCGGAGCTGAAACAGATGTTAGAAAGTGTTCAGCTGCATGTGCAGAGGGTGGTCAGGATCCATTAATTATCCATAGCCATTCATCACAGCAATGTTTATTTGGATGACCTCTGTGGCAGCTGATAGAGGAATCCAAAGAGTGTGTTGATTGAGATGGAATTCAGACAGGAATGGCAATAATGAATTCCCTCAGTGAGTAATATGGACGTATTCCAGCAGCTAGCAGTTCAGTATTCAGGCCACAGAAATGTTCCTTTGCAGTAATGTGTCACCGCTTTTCAGTCACAGCTGGTGTCATCCCTCTCCACAGTTATTGTCGCCTCTCTGATTAATCCCTGTCAGCCTGAAAAGTCCTGAAGGAAAATGTGAGACATGCCATAAAACACATCAAATTATTCTGAATGTGTTCTCTCTGAATCTGAATCAGCTCATCAACGCTGCCCCATATTATTGCATTGTTGTTTAAAAAATAATAATTCATTGATTTCATAAACACTTGTCCAAACTTTGGACTCAGGGATTACTTGTATACACTGACCTCAGCATTTGAATCTTTTCCCATGTTTAATGTTGAGCATCATTCACCGCTGTAACAGTGTATGTATGACAGAAAATAAGACAAAGCAAAACAGGTCCACTTTAATCATTTTAAAATAAATAAATTACTATGTGGAAGAAGTGAATAGAATTTGTGGTAACAGCCTCCCTGTTTCCATCCAGGCACCACAGCTCATGTGGGAATGAGTTTATATGGGCGTGAAAGCCGCAGTGGACATCGCCATCTTGACAGCAGGGGGGCTTTTGTCCGCAACGCACTGGATATCTTTCATATTGCCACAGACACCAGCCTGGGCAACGTCTGGAAAATACGTATTTGGCATGACAATAAAGGTAAAGACACACCTGTGCACACAACAGAAAGAACCTGGGGAGAGCCTGTATTTAATGTTTATTGGGAAATTTTATTTTAACAATCATTTGCTCCCCCTTCTTCAGGACTATCTCCAGCATGGTTGTTACAGTATGTCTTGGTAAAAGACCTGCAGACAGGAAGCAGCTACTATTTTCTGGTGGAAGAGTGGCTGTCGGTGGACAATGAGGGAACTGATGGACGAGTGGAGATTGAGGTGGAGGCCTCAGGTAAGAGCTGCAGTTAGATGGAGTGTACCAAACAGCCGCTTGATGGATAACGCTAGTTCACTCCACCACATTGCTTTCTATTTTTTCTTCCCAGAGGAGGCTGTGCTTCTTCAGCTGCCTCGCCTCCTGTGGTATGAGCTGCAGAGGGCGCTGTGTGAGAGTCACCTGTGGGTGTCACTGTGGGAGAGGCCCCCCCGGAGCCCCTTCACCCGCTTGCAGAGAGCCACATGCTGTGCTTTGTTACTGCAGCTCTTCCTGTTGGCCAACACTCTGTGGTACAGCATTGTTGTGGACAAGCGATACAGGTACATGAATGCGTGTTTTTTGTTTGGTTTTTTTTTTGTCTTGTGGATCTCTCTTTGTAACTCCTCATCTTGCAACTAATGATGAATGCAATCCTGTCCTGCAGCCCGAGGGCTGTGTCAAGGTCATCTTCATTAAATGGTGAGACGGTGGCTGCAGGTGTGGTGACCTGTCTGATCGTCTACCCTCTCTACCTGCTCGTTTTCACGCTGTTTAGAATGAGCCGCAGCAAGGTAACACAAACCCGCTCAAATCTGAAATGTGCTCAAGCTTTCTCATCTCTCACGTATCCGACGTAAATCTGATTATTTCCTCTGCCATTGTGGATCTGTGAACATTAGTGTGTGACTGTGGAGCAAGTGCCACAACAAGTGGACCAGGAGTCAGTGGAGATCGATGACTTCTTGGACAACTCCGTGGCAGGAAGTTCCTTCCTCTTCTTTAATGGGGAGGTAAAATCCCTCATGAAAACACAGGCATTTAAAAGTCTGAATGGGAAAAGAAGATACTTTTCCCTTGTGAGGTCATTAGTGTTTGTCTCTGTCTATATGTATGCATCCATCCATCATCTTTGTTTCCTCAGACCAACTCAGAGGAGACCAATGTGGATTTGCCCACTCCATCAACCAAAAGGTAATTGACTTTATTTCAGATAACAGCTGATTTATTTTAAAACAAGTGTAGTGGAATGGCCAGCTTTGAGAATAAAAGAATAAAGACTGTAAGAATCCAAAAGGAAAATGTTTGCTGTTCATGGTACTGTGAGCTAAAAGAGAATTGAAAGTTCAAAAACTTTTTTTTTATCATGCCATCCTTTAAATGTGAAATGAACAAAACATTTTTCTTGGCTTCAACAAACAACTCTAAATTTGAAACCCATAATTTTCTCAGAATAATGACGTCATTATTCTTCTCTGACACACTTGTTATGTTGGGATGACCTTCAGAGAAAATGAATTATTTGCTGAAGTCACACTGAGTAACAAACATCTTTCACTGTGCATTTCAGTGAGGAGAGCTGGGGCATGGTAGAGGAGGAGACAGAGGACAGGGACTGGCCAGAGCTGCTGAGTGATGTTTCTGTGGTTGGAGGTGCGGGGCACAGGGCAGGAATACCCAGGCTGAAGAGGGGTCAGGGCAGCAGGCACCTCGGTGTTGACATGGCCTTTTACCCTGATGACGAGGGAGGTGCCGATCAGCGCAACAAATACTTCACCTCTTCAGGTAACTGAAGCAAACAGGTGCAGTATTAAATCAGAAATTCTGTGAGTGACAGTAGGATACCCTGTGACACACACACACACACACACACACACACACACATTTTCAGGGGCTCAAAATTAATTAGACAAAGTAACATAATTTTAAAAATCTAAGGATTGTGATGGTGTGGACATGTACAGGGGAGGGATAGTGGATATACTGGACAAAGGATACTGAATATGGAACTACCAGGCAGGAGGAGAAGAGCGAGACCACAGAGAAGATTCATGGATGTGATGAAGGAGGATATGAAGAGGGTTGGTGTGACAGACGAGGATGTGAGGGACGGGGTGAGATGGAGTCAGATGATCTGCCGTGGAGACCACTATAGGAAGCAGCTGAACGAAGTAATAGTAATCTGATGGTGGCTTCTCTCACTTGCAGTGATATTTCTTTGGACCTCACAGTGAAAAGCTACAAAATCGTATTTCAGATATTATTTCCGCTTCAATTGTCATGAAATAACAAGAGAACTGGCCTCACCTGGCCATGAAACTGTTTGTTAGCCATGTGTATTATTATTTTTGCATGTCTACAAATGGGGTACTCTGTATAAAAATAGCTATAATTTTTATAGCTATTTTACGATGCAAAATGTCTGCAAAGCCCACTGAATTAAAGATTAAAGTCTGGACTTAAATACATATTGGCCATTTGATTTAAAACCCACTGTGGTAGTGTACAGAGGCAAGATTACAAAAGTTGTGGACCTAGCTGCAGTTGTAGACCCCTCAGTACTGGTTTTCTGTCATAGTTGAACGGTTTGATCGGTTATGACCGTGGCAATAACTAATCAATAAAAGTTTAGATTTTACATATTCTAAACCCCAGAAAGACATAGCAGAGAGTTAATGTAATAAGAATGTGAATGTACTTGACAGTGCAAGTATCACACTGTGTTCCTATAGATGAGGATCTGATCAAGCACATACTGGCAGACGGACAGAACTTCTTTCCTCAGGCAGACGAAAGTGAGATGGCCGACCTGTAAGTTACATTCTGTGCAACAAATTCACCTGAATCATTTGACACCTGTGTAGATTTGCTTGACTTTGCGTTTCCACTGTTTGTGTCGCAGGTCAAGCATTTTTGAAGATAAGACCGAAGTGATTCTCCTTCCGAAGCTGAATGACCCTCTTCTCCTGGAATCTGTAAGGCGGGACCCACCGAAAACAGCTTTCACCTCAAACACAGGTGAGTGCGGGCAGTTTTCTTTTTTCAGATTGTGATTTTATTATTTTTTATTTTTTTACAAACACACTGTATTGCTGAAACTTTAAAGAATTACACTTAGTTACACTTAAAATCCCCCAAATGGGTCCCATGATTATGGCAAGATTATGGGAGCCAATCATTCTTACTTTTGCAACTTCTGATGAATGCAGCCCTATCCTTCAGCCCGAGGGCTGTGTCAAGTCTTCTTCATTAAATGGTGAATAACAACACTGAACAATAACATTTGATTCTAATTCAAAAGTAAATATTTTATTTGGGAAACACTGTCTCGTGAAATAGAACTTGAGAGAAGGTTAGACCTCTCTAAAGCTGATATTTCTAGAACTGGCAGTTTACATCAGAATACAATATAATAAATAGTCCTACAGGCCTGAGGAAAAAATATGTAGATTTGATTTGAGCGTGAACTGTCCCTTTAAAAGGGCATCCAGATGTTATTTGTCCTGTAGATCGTCTATTTGCAAAGTGTCCCGCTGTCTGTGTGCGCCGCTCTTTGTTTGCATTAGTGAGACAGGACACATAAATCACCTAGCCCGGGGCTTTAGAAGGCTTATAATTCATTAGGTAAAGAGCAAAGTTTGATGATTACTCTTAAACAAAAAAAGGATTGGGGAGGGGGGGCTGTTGCTTTCAGAGAGTAATCAGTTCTGTACTGACAGATGTGTGACTGAGCCATTATAGCTGTGCTTTGATGTAAAACCAGTATGTGCATTATGTCTTCATTTTGCAGCCTGAATGTTTAATAAGCGAAACATGTCTTTGGTTGCGATAGAAAAAGTAAAATTGAAAAGGCACATTTTTACCAGTTCCAAACTTCTTACATCACTTATTTTTCTTTGGGAAACTTGATATATTTACTAGTAACATTATTAATTAAAAAAAAGACTTTGAAGTCCTTGAAGACTTGAAGTCTCCAAGTCTTCTTTTGTGAAGTGTGAAATAACCTTCAAAGAGCCTAAAAAGATCATTAAAATGCTATTTTTTTTTCTTAGTTAAATACTTTTACACTTAAATACTCCCCAGTGTCTCTTTATTTCTGTTCTAGCTTACAGTGCCTTATGATGTGTATTTGTTTTGTCACTGGCACCTTAATCTTCTTTCCACAGTTGTGACAGATGTGTGCCGCCCCAGACGGTTCCCACCTTGGTGTGGACGTGCCGCCATGTGGGGCAGCTGGGCAGCAATCGCTCTGGCCAATGGCGTTTCAATTTGGGCTGGCTATGGGTTCAATCAGAATGTTGCCATGATGTGGTTAATCTCCTGCTTTGCTAGTTTCTTCTGCTCGTTTCTGCTGCTGGAGCCGATTAAGGTAAACATTTATTCCCAAGAAAACTTCTATAGCAGTCTTTTTTTAAATTCTAATTAGATTTATGGTTTTATATTTTAGATGAACAGTCTCTGCTTAAAAGGTGTCGCCTGTAGTGACAAATATGCCTCCAAATGAAGAAGGCAGCTCACACACTGGATAAAAGACAGATGCAGCCGCTGTGATGTCATCCTTTGTTTTGCAGCATCTTTAGTGAAGTCTCAATTTTAGCATTTTGGTCACCGCTGTCTTGTTTTGTTTTTGAAACCAGAAGTTCTGTATTTGGACATGTTAGTCAAAGCAGTCATGTCCTTAACATTTAAAACATCTTGAAATTATAAAAAACATGCTCTGGTAATGTTGGCCATTGTAACATGGATGTCTATGAGGATCGATTCGCTTTCAGAGCCGGCCTCAAATGGAACTGCAATTTTTGGCAATTCCCGCTTTGGCTCCTTTATTCAGACCCTTGAGGGTTGTTTCATATCTGCTCTGAATACAAATGGGCATCGCTAACACATTTGCCACACCATCTTTAAAAGCTGATAATGTTGTGTTGTTGCAGTGTCATTAAGTGTCAAAAACACACTTAAAGCAGGTTTCGAGATTATATAACTGCACCACTTTTGTACACTTAAAACATTCAAAATGAGTTCAGAAAGGACAAACTGACTGCTCCCAGAAGGTTTTTGTGCATTTGCTGAACACCTCACTCGTTTTCACTAAATTGCCATCCGGCTGTGGTCATGTTAAAATTAGGCTGTCCAACTTTTCTTACAGCTAATCAGCTTGAATCACACGTTTGGTTCGGGGTTGAGTAAAATGGAACATCAAAATTCTGGGCTTTGAAATTTAGTTACCTAACATAACAGCTTCTCTGCCCTCTCCCCCACAGGTGCTGTGTGAAGCGGTTTACTACGCACTGTGTGTGCGTCGGCTGCGTCCCGAGGACCAGGATGTGCTGGTGGAGTTCCCCCGAGTGGAGAGAGTGGTCCAGAGGGTACCGAGGGTGAGACCACCACAGGGCTTTGCGCTGTCTCAGGCCCGACACCAGGCCCGCAAGGTCCACATGCTGCACACAATGCTGAAGGTCAGTGAGGAAGAGATGATGCTGGATGTAGATGTTTAAGGCTCAATATGGCGCTTGATAACAGAAGTTCTTGTATTTTTTTTTCAGAATTTCCTGGTTTACATGTTTTTCCTGTTGGTCGTTTTGCTTCTCAACTACTCCGACTCGGCCAAAGACACACACAGCCTCAGACTGCGCACTCAGCTGCAACGAGCCCTACACACACCTGAGTACCACAACATCAGCAGGTACACAAACACACGGATGGAGCTTAGATATTGTGGTGGTTTAATATTGATTTTTTTTTTATTTAAAATAAAAGGGAGCAATTGGAAAATCATATCTCAAGCTAACTGTGTGTTCAACCACTTGTTTAAAGTAGATCAACTCTAGAGTGTCTTCTGTTCTAGTGCGAGGTCTCACTGTGTGCGCACAAACAATCTGCTTTTCAGTGTGTTTGACAGCATTGTCCTCTTTCTCTTCTTTTAGCCGAGATGATGTTCTGGTGTGGCTGCATGACTCCATGTTGCCGCGGCTCCTGGATGAGTCTGCCCTCTTGAGAGACACAGGAAGCGCGTTACTCGGCACGCTAAGGCTCCGACAAATCCGTGACGCACAGGGTGAGATTTCTTTGTGGTCACCGTCTTTACCTTTTACTGGAAAGTGTTTGGAGCTACGTCAGAGCTCTTTGACAAAGCACATCTCAGACTTATTGAATTATCTGTTTTTGTAGAAGTACATTTTCTTTGCCTCTTTCTGTATCTTTCTTCAATAATACTACTGAGTCAGATTCATAATGTGTTTAATATTTCAGCATCCTGACTATTATCTGTATTGCATTTTATGTTTGCATTCATTTTTCTGGGTAAATTGATTAAATAAATGCAGATTGACATCACTATAATCTTTTTTTAAACCTTTCCAGAGCCAGACTCTCTCAGGTCAGAAAACACGTCATCTTTTTGGGGAAAGGACTTGTTTATACCTCCAAGCAGAGAACGGGATAATGTCACAGTTTTTCGTGCCGGGGATTCAGACTGGTAAGGAAATGACTGAAAACCTCTCTGTATCAATGCAGATGTTAACCATTAACCACAGTTAACTTGCATGTTCTTGGTAACCCGTTTAGGATTAGAGTTAGATTGTGCTTTAGCCCTAAAATAGAAGATATTACTTTTCACATGATGTCTCAGTTTTACAGTTTTACAGCCATAAAATGTGTAGATGTTAACAAAGCTCTAACCTTAAATGGGTTGCCAATAACCTGTTAGATATTAATGCTCTGTGTTGACATCTGGCTTTCTTTGATATTCCCTGTTCTCTTTTTTCTCCTTGCGCTTTCTCCCACATGCTTTCCTAGGGGTTGGCGTTTGGGTCAGACGGGGGCGTATAACAGCAGAGATGTGGTTCACCAGCTGAACAGAAGCCTGAAAGAAGCCACCTCCTCCTTAAAGCAGCTGCAGCGGCTGCGCTGGCTCGACTACAGGTAGCTATCACGTAAAGACATAGATCAGGGCAACACAGTGAATAAAAAAAGTTTATTTAGGTTTGTTTTTTTTATTCTTTAAGTGTGATTTTGGGGATTTTGTACCATGCTGAAGAAGTTTGGCCTACAAAGTCCAGATGGTTCAGGCCATCAAACAGTTAAATATGCGATACCCTGGTCTGTGTGCAGTTCAGTTGGATGTGGGCATGGTACATATCTGGTGTGTATGCTAACTTTGTCCAAAAACAAAAAATGAATGCTTCTTGGCCCAGCACAGTGTGAGCTCATCTGGCCAGTGTAGGAGTGACCATATGACTTAAAAGAAGCCATGCTCATTGATTTCACTGACCAAGTTGTTCCAAAAGGGGCCGTTTGTAAGGGAGTAGAAACTGGCTACATGTTATTGTGCAAATAATTCCACAATGTTTGGAATCAAACACAACTGTGGCCTTGGCTTTAGAAATCTTGAGTGGAGGTTTACTGTCAGATCATGAGCTGTTTCTCTCGATTTCAAAGATGCTGCACATTCAATTAACGTATGGCAATAAAACATGCAACATCAAACTAAGACATAGAAAAGAATCCAGTAAGGAATGTGCCAAGTGTTGGCTCACATTCAACAACTGTTTCTGAGAATAACTCATGGTATAAACAACTCTTTAGTCCCATTAATACCACATTTTGTGTCAGGCTACAGATATACAAAGGGGGTAAAGCCAGTGAAATTGGGTCATATAATTTTTGCTTGGATGCTTTATTTCTCATGTGAAATAAGAATTCCTGCAATAAATAAAATACAAGAGCAGTCCAAGTTTACATGCCTCCACCAGGGCAGAAAATGCCTTCCATGTACATGAATTGAGTCCCTGGTTCTGGAGTAGTTTCTGATATTTTCTTGAGGACATTAAAACGTCCTCAGATCTTATCATGTGCACTAACTCTGTGTTTTATTGTGCTCACAGAACTCGCGCCGTTTTTGTGGAGTTCTCTCTCTACAACATCAACACAAACCTGCTGGCTGTCTTTTCCTTCCTGTTTGAGTTCCCAGTGTCTGAGCGTGCCCAGTCCAGCCTTGATCTCATTGTCATCACACTGTGGCCAATCACTGGCCTGGACCTACAGCTTCTTCTAATGGTAATAATTCATGCTAACATGAATCCCTAAACTACAGATGTTTTCTTTTCCCTTTGGCATCAATTCTATAGTGACACTTTTTGGTTCCAGATCATTCTCCTCGCTCTGGTGTTGTATTTCCTGGTTCGGGGAATCTTGGGCTTCCTCAGAGAAGGCTACAGGTACCTGCTGTCAGCCTGGAGACTCCTGGGTATCTGTAAACTGTCTCTGGCAGCATCTGTATTCGGGCTACACCTGAGCCGCTGCATAATGGCTAAACAGCAGTGGGCATCGTACCAGAAGCACCCTCGAGACACCTTTACAGATTTCTACCCGCTGGCCAGACAGAGTCAAACGTACACCGTTATGTCTGCCTTGCTGTTGTTCATACTTGTGCTCAAGGTAAGAAAGAAAGATGAATCCAGGCTAATTATATAAAACTATATTGCATCATGTTTATGACATTTTCCCCGTATAACGATGTGGGAATGCAGTGGAGAGAAAATAAAGGGAAACATTAGTTACGATTTAGAAAACAATTGAAATGATTTTTACTTGTTGTTATTGATGACAAATCCAATCTAAGATCAGAAAGCAGCAATGAAATGAATCTAATACCGAGTATTGTCTGTGGAGGCAATTATCACTTTGTGCCGTAGCACTCCTTTGTTGTCCATGAAATAATTAAAAACAGCATCAGTGTGTCATGCCAGTTGGTCTGGCTCACAAACACAATGCTGGTGTTGTAAATATTCACTAATCAACTAAATCTGTGTTAATCCACAGTTAAAATAGTCCCAAACAAGCATGTTGTTTATTAAAGTTTGTGATGTTCGCTGAAAGCTGCAGTTGATTGAGCAAAGCAATGCGCATATACATTTAAGATTTGTGACATCTTCATTAGGAATCGTGATGAGGCCCACGGTACGTGGACCTCTTGGATCTAAACGGTTTTGCTCTCAGGTTATATATTCATAAGAAAAAAAATTTAATTCAGAAAGTAAACAAAGGGCAGTAACTCCAGTATAAGAGGAGCTAGGGTTATGGTTTATGTGCTGCGCAGTTGTACTCTTAAACACAGCACAGAGTTACTGAAAGCATGGCAGACGACAGAACAGTGATCTCTGTCGCCCTGACTCTCGGCAGGCAGCACAAAAAATATGAGTAAAATGTCTTGGTGTTAGTTTTAGTCTTTGCCAGGCTTTAGACTGGCACATGTTTGAGATTAGATGATGAGAGACAGCTGCCTTCATACAGTGTTGTGTTTGCATTGCAATACCTACTCTCAGCTTCTTACGACTTGCCACCTAAAAGTTGCAGCAAATGCTTTATTCCTAGTTTTTTCATGTTGCTTTGTGATGCCTGTTATTAATTAGCAGGTTGTTTTCGGATGTCACTGAGCAGTGGGCCACATTCATAAACTGGGCATGTGCACATATCCGCGTTTAAACCGTGTGTCGGAAAATTTCACACGCAAATCCAGAATTTAAACGTATTTTCGCAGCTTAATGTGTCTATATACATTTAGAATGACCTCTGACCGCGTGCACACCCTAGTGATGAGGCTGTCTCAGAAAATGTAAATACATCTGTAAACTAAATACTAATAATGACGTTTGTGGGAAACGTTTGTGTCCTTTGATTAAATCAAACTGCTTCCTCTGTAGGCAATAGTCACTGAAACCCAGTGACGGTTGAGATTTAATTGCAAGATTAAACTTCTCTTAGTTTAGTTTTTTTCAAACATGTTTTTGCTTTCTGTTTCCCGTACCCCCCCCCGCTCTCTTTTTCTGTCCCTGCTCATGCAGGCGTCCCACCAGTTGCGGTTTCTCCGTGAGTGGGCCGTGTTTGGCAGAGCTCTGCGGCGCTCAGTCTGGGAGCTGCTGGGAGTTGCTCTGGCGTTACTGCTGTCGGTGCTGGCTTACTCACACACGGGACACCTGGTCAGTCTTTTTCTCTTCTCTCTTCATTCTGTTTTCCTCTGGCTGAACCTGTCCCCACTCACACACATACACACACAAGCTAAGCGCAGTCCACACACTCTAAGCACACAGCCTTGTCAACGTGTGTCCACCCACAAGCTTGTTCAGTTTACTTGTTTTTGGTTTGTCCGGTTTCATTGTCATGGCTACACTTCACTTTCTTTAGAGAATTTCAAATAAATATGTACTTTAGCACAGATTGCATAATACAGCTTTGCTTTTATTGTTACAGCATGAAGCGTTGATGCTTTCTTGCTAACAGCTTTGCTGAAAGAACATTGTGATAGTAACATTTATTCAATATTTGAATGATTTATTTAAAAGAGTCCGAAATAAATAATGCCTCGGGGGGAATGTGTCTGCTGTGTAAATGGCACTATTTCAAAAATATTTGTAAGTGTTCTATATTAGACATTATATGTTCCCTTGAATTCTCTTTTTGAGAGTCCTTCAAAGCCTGAAGAATAATTGTGTGACATGACATTTCCAGGTGATCGAAAACTAATATGATTAATAATATTTAAGAAAAGAGCAAAAAGACTCCTTAGCACCGAATAAAGCCATGTCTAAAATTTGGTTGCAAGTGACAGCGCGCAGGCATATAAATTACCGTCACTTACATTCAAGCTCTTGCAAAATAAGCTTAGATGCTGCTGATGGAGTCTGTCAGCGCCAGGTAAATCTCTTTGTACTTTGAAGAGTCTTTGGCAGCATTCCTGCAGTAGCGCACCAGTAGTAATGTCACGGTGGTTCTCCATCAGTGATTTGGCTCTTAATACCACCAAAACAAAAGAGATGATCGTCAGTGTCAGGAGACAGAAAGGGGAAACTGTTCCACTATAGAAAAGTGTGGACAAAATGCCCAACTTTAAATTCCTCACCACACACATCTCCCAGGACCTCACGTGGACCCTAAACACAACCGCATACAAGCAGCTCTGCTTCTTAGCACCGTGGACCTGTCCACACAGCTGTTGGTGTCCTTCTAAGTAAGTCAGTGGAGAATATACTTAGCCATGGCAGCTTGGCGTGGTAGGTCAGCTGCACCGAGGCTGACGAGAAAAGCCTTCAGAGAGTCATCAAATCAGCACAGAGGACCAACAACACTCAGCTACCTTCACTCGAGCAGGTCTACAGAGCCCGGTGCCCATGTTGAGTCATAAACATCATCAAGGACTCTTCTCATCCTGGCCACCACCTTTTCACTCTGCTGACCCCTGGAAGACACTACAGATCAATAAGGGTCAGCACCTCCAGACTGCAGAAAGCTTTTACCCAAAACACCGTCAAAGTACTGAACACTGTCACTGAAATATATATGTGTGTGTGTGTGTATTTCTCGTTATTCCCGTTTGTGTGTGTAATGTATGTGTATTTTAACTTACGCTGTTCCTTTTTTTTTCTAATTTAAGTTAATTTTTATCGTCTTAACCGTATGCACCGCTCAGAGATGCCCCGCATTTTCTTGTACACCTGTACAATGACAAATAAAGGCATTCTGTTCTATTCTATATTGAAGGTAGGAAAATTATTTTCTGCAGAGTTTCCATATTACCTTCTCAAGCTCATTCACCCTCTCAAAATGATCCTAATAACTTTGGATTGCCTAGAGATTCTCTAGTAATTGCCTAGAGTCCTCTCTAATAACTGCAGGGGCTGGCGTGTAAACAATAATGTCCAAATCCTGTGGATCCGTCACAGATTGGTCAATTAAGACTCTTCTTACTGATTAATGTTTAGCTGACTAAATCATTTTCAAAGATGGGTATGGTTTGGGTTGGAGCAATTGACTGTAAATAAAAGATGGATATCAGCACTGTGACATCACCCATTGTCCAGTAAATTGAAGCCTCCAAGCTGAGCTTTTTGGCTTTTGGTGTCTTGAAACTATATGTGAGGGGCAGATTTGACTGAAAACTGTAAGGGTACTGCACGCTTATTGGCTAACAGGTTCTCAATCATACAGTAAAATATACTCTGATTTAGCCTCCCTTTTTTACTCTAGTGGGAACCATTTATTATTCAGTAAGACCTATCAGTGGCAACTGAGACATAAATTCATCAGAAGCCTGTTTACTGAAGTCATAAAGCAAGCACACTAGAGTGTCTTTTCCCCACAGACTTACACAGTCATGAGTCTTTTGCAACCACAGAAGTCGCCTCCTTCTGGCAGTTACAAAGAGTGCGAGCGTGAGACTCAGACCATGGCCATCATTTATATACAGCCTTTAAATGGACCATCAGCCTACTGATGAGCATTGTGGTGGGCCTCGTACCCATAGATGATAACGTTTTTTACTGTATCAATAATATTTATATATCTGATATCTTTTAAAATATTTTCTTAGAACTGATGAAAGGAAACTTTTATCCTCACTGTTTTTTTCACTGCAGCTATTCCACTCTGTATTGGACGGCTACGGCAATGTGATCTCTGCCAGTCTATCCTTGTTGGGTTCCGGTTGGAGTGGCTTGCTGTCATGGCGTCCTGCCTGGATATTCACGGGTCCCAGCACTTACTCCACTCTACTGTTCCTCATGAGCTTTGCTATATTTCGATTGGTGGTGTTGTGGTTGGTTACTTCCATTTTACTGAGGAACTACCGGCGTGCGCGAGCAGAGCTGTACCGCCCAGCAGTGGATCTCCAAGACTATGAGATGGTCGAACTGTTTCTCAGACGACTCAAAATGTGGATGGGACTTAGCCGGACCAAAGAGGTACATATCATTCATCTGATTCATATTTGCAGCTGTTTTGGCTAAATACAGCTTTATTTATAGATGTGTGTGAACATGTATATTCAAATTATCCAAAATAATCCATCCTTTTTTGCTTTTATTAGTTTCGCCACAAAGTGCGTTTCGAAGGCATGGAGCTCCCACCCTCTCGTTCATCCTCCACCAGTGACTGCAAGTCCCTGTGCTTGCCTCCTCTGGACAGTCCAGACTCCCCACCTACCCCAGACAGCATTGATGCTGGCTCCGAGGCCTCGTGGCGTCCAGCGTCTTCGAGCCCCTGCAGCCTGACTGAAGCTCCGGGGATCGGCCTAGGGCTTGGGCTTGGCCTTGGTTTGGGCCTTGGCCCAGGGGTAGTGGTGGAAGGTACCAGCTGGAGAGAGAGAGCAGAGACTGAAGCCTCTCTGAGGAGACTCCACCCAACCCTGGATGCTCTACTTCAACAGCTTGACCGCGTCACTGTGACAACAGAGGATCTGTACCACATTGAGTGTAAACTGGAGCGAGCCCAGCGGAAAAGGAGGTGTAGAGGGAGAGAGAAAGATGACAGTGTTCAGGGAGTTAGGAGCGAGGGGGGGCAGAGAGGGGAAGACTGGAAAGAACCAAAGCGTGGCAAAGAAAAGCACAAAGGGAGCAGAAAGGGGAAAAAGACAGATAAAAGTGAACTTCCTAAAGAATGTGGGAGCGGTGCTGCCAACCCCAGGAAGACTCCTGTAACTATTCCCGTTCCCTTTTTGAAACCTCGACCCCCCTCTGCGTCTACCCATCCCCCTGCCCCCCAGTTGTCAGCCAAACCTTCAGTTAGTGTGCCTCCACCCACACCAGTCACAGATAAGTCCTCTGATTCTTCCTGTGTCCCCGTGTCATCAGCAAACACATCTTCTTCCCATGTCCTGCCACCTAAAACGCCTACAGCCCCTCCAGGTACCCGTGCACCCACCCCTTCCCTGCCATCTACGCCCATTACACGGAACTGGGATCCTCCTACAGAGAGAGAGACCCTCCCCTCCTCAAGCCTGTTCAACCACCCACCTCACACTACCACAATGCCTACACGCAAACGGAAACGTAAACCCCCATCCCTCAAAAACAAGGTGCACCCAACTTAGATCCATATGAGTTCAGATAGGACGAAAAGAAGTGAAAGGTGGATATAAAGGACGTAATGTAAAATTTGGGTTAAGGACGAGAGGAGGTGCTCTTGGGCAGCAGGTTTTGTCCTCAGCTGCCCCTCTCTAAACCCAAGGAATGGAAAGAAACTAGTGGATGTTAAAAGCACTAAGGTATAATAAAGGAAAGAAGGCTCAAACAAGCAGGTTGGGGTAACGAAAGATGAAATGAGCAATAAAATAAGACTTTGCAGGTCTATAAGCAGTGAGCCGTCTCAATGCCGACTCAGTTCTCAAGGTGCAGGTCACCACATGCTAGCTGAGCTGGTTATAGGGAACATAAAGTGAACAGTGAAACCAAGAAATTCCTTTCATTGTTTTCCCAGACCAAAACTTCCCCCTGATCCCCTGTGACCCTGGTGGTTACATGACAGGAGCACAGAAACGTGCTCACCAGAAGACTCAATGAACTGAAAGCATTCTATGCAGTCTGACTTTTGTTTGTGTATCTCAGAAAGAAAGTGTGATTTCTCAGCTATGTTATCTATCTACATACTGTTATGTTTTCTATTTTTGGTCACCATGGGTACTTGTGGCCTGACCCAAATTTGCATGCAGGCGCACACAGATATACGCACATGCAGGTGTACACATGTGTAGAAGTAACACTGTAGACAACATATCAGCAAATAGGAATGTGTGGTACACTCGAGCCCACTGGGGTACAGGTGAAACGCACGCACGCACACACACACACACACACAGCTGTTGGTGTTCTAGCAGCCAGTTATTCAGGATGCATACATAACCGTCCTCTCCAGAGATGTATGGAGAGATGGAAGACAAGAGACAAAGTCAGAGGAGCCAATGACAAGGAGGTGTAGCAAGTGAGCAGAGAACAACAAGGTCATTGTGAAGAAAATAATTCTGAAGTTTGATCGTCAATAAGTTGGGGCAACAGAGTACTGAGTATTTACACAAGTTCTCCCATTATAAAGCTATAATGACTCCCAGTCTGATTATCTTTCCTAATCGTTTATTTTTTGTTGTGTTTTGTTCCATATGGAAGCAATTTAAAAGCACTTTTGTTCTGAAGTAGATTGGGTTTTTTTTTTTTTAATGAGGTGTGGTTTAAATAAAAAGGTTGTTATGCAAACCAATAGATAAAGCTTCACTC
>VUQK01005962.1:1515-11832 GCA_015106715.1 Bujurquina vittata | reverse complement strand
TTTGTACTCCTCTCCAGAGTCATTGTATACTACCATGACAAAATCATTACCAATGTGGCGCTTTTTGTTGCAGCAGCCCTTGTCGCTCTCTCGGTTCGGCATCAGTGTGGCTATGTGGAAGATAGCTGCAGGGACACGGTTTCATTTATAATAAGCAAATAACGCTGGCTGTAAAAAAAAAAAATAATATTACAATACATTTGACTCTTTTTCCTGACCCACACTAACCCTGCATGATGTCATCATGCCAGCAGTAGGTGAACTCTCCGTCATCTCCATACTGGTCAAGCCCCCCAAGGAAGATCTGGTCTGGATCACAGTCTTTCAGATGGATTAATTTGCCAAGGCCTGTGAGGAAAGAGGCGTAGCGGTTCGAACCGTACTCATTCGACAGGATGGCGACCTCATTGTTAACCTGAAGAAAGTGAAGAGGATCATCACACATTATGCCAGAGCATATATAAATTAGATTACAGTGATAAGCAAGATTACAATCAGTGAGTTTTCACCTGACCAGCTCCTACAAACACCACCCCGATTTTATGGGTGTCATAAGGGGGCATCTGATCCAGAACCTTCACAGCACGGTCTATCACCTACCACAGAAAATGCACAATGTAAATAACACTGTTTGATCATGAAGAAGGTGTAGGAGAGAAGCCAGCTTACCTGAGTTTTGGGCAGCAGAAGTGGCTTGTTGGCTTCATTCCCAAAGAAAGGAGAGTGGTAGAGCTGCAGAAACACAAAGCTAGAAGAAATAAAAAGAAAGAGTCAAGTCAGTTTAGACACATGGATTTGCAAATTGTAAAACAGACTGGTTCTTCCATAGCATTTTGTACTCTACATGAGCATTCAAAGCACGTTATACAGCAGGTCTCATTCACCCATTCACACAAGCGCTTTCTATGTCCAAGTACTCTCTATTTAACATTCAACTTGGAGTTTACTATCTTGCCCAAGGATACTTTGGCACGCAGAGTGAAGCAGCCAGGGATCGATCTACCAACCTTCTGATTAGTAGATGACCTGCTTTACCTCCTGCGCCAGCCAAAATTAATGTGTAAATTACAAGCAATGTACCTTCATGCAACTGTATACTTGATTGATCAATAGAACCTGGACTACAAACAAAATGGAATCAATCATTTCAATAAAAATATTAGCTCATTTTGAACTCTTGAACAGGTCTCAGTGGTATTTAAAAGGGAAAAAAAAAGAGATTCAGGGTTTCTCAGAAGATGGGAAGAGTTTCATCAATCTGCAAAAAACACCGTTCACAAATTGTGGAACAATTTTTTAATATTGTTACTCAACATGAAATTGTGAAGACTTTAAATCTTTTGATATTATTTACTGTAGATGATGAGATATTCAGAGTCTGCAGAAATCTCTGTGTGCAGGGGACAAGACCAAAATCAATATTGGATGCTTGTGATCTTTGGGCTCTCGGGCAGCACTGAATTAAAAACAGTAATGAATCTGTAATGGAAGTCACTGAAGTCTGTGAACACAGATTACCGTATCACCCCCAAAAACATGAATGGCGCATCATCCAGACTAAAGAGCAGAAGGACCATTCGGCTTCCTATTAGCGCTCACTTCAAAAGTTTTCATATCTGATGGTATGGGGGTAGATTAATACATAAGGCAGCTTTAACCTCTGGAAAGGAACCATCATAACTGACAGCTACACACACACACACACACACACACACAGGTTTTAGAGCAACATATGCACCCATCCAGACAACATGTTTTTCAGAGAAAGGCCAGGTATATTTTTGCAAGACAATGCTACATAGTGGAAAAGAGTTTTTAAAACATCCATTTTGAGACCTTGTTCCCCTGTTGTTTTTTTCAGTGTAAACATTTGATGTTTTCTATGTTCTACTGTAAATAAAATATGGGTTTTTGAGAGTTGTAAATCATTTAATTTTGCTTTGATTTTCATTTTACATCTTAGCATCTCAACTTTTTTGGAATTGCGCTTGTAACCATCTGCACCGTCTCTGTTCTTGGAAGGTGTTTATAACCTTCATTTCCAAGTGCTGCACTGCACAATTTCTGTGGACTTTCTGATGTTTCATCACCTTAAAATTTTTTTTAATTTAACAGGGTTGCAGGACATAATTAAAATTTGCTTCACTGACAGGGTGACACTTTTGATCTTGCAGACAGAGTCAAGATGAGCTTACTGACTTTACTTGATACATTGCATCATTAATTTGGCAGAAACACACGATAGAAGCTGCAGCAGTTTCTCGTATAAATTGTGGAATACCTGGGGCTCAGTCCAGCGATTTTCTCAGTATTGCTGGGTCCAGGTCGACTATGGTAAGAGTCTCTCTCCGTCCTCCTCCTGGAGGAGGGGGCTGATACTGAGATTGTGTGACCCCGGGGCCGATGACCTCCACTGGGGGAGACAGGTCCAGATTGTGCAGGTGGAAACGACAACCTCATCCCTGCTCCTCCACTCTGAGATGATACTACAGCTTGGCCTTCACCTGCTGGACTTGGACCTCCCGCTCCATTAGTTTCCACTGCTGCATTTCCCTCCACCTTGTCTTTCTCAAATTGCGGCTGCTGGAGTTGAGGCTTGCCATCTGAGGGTGCTCTGGGCCGTGACGTGTCACCCAGCACGCTTTCTGACTCCATAGCAGCCTTAGTGAAGGCTTCAGGTAATGTCTGGAGCTCAGGAGAGGAGCTGGACTTGTTGAGTCCATGACCCTGGGACTGAGTGTGTGTCTGGAAGGGAAGGTCAGGCCCCTGGCTGCCTGGGGTGGATGGTCCAACAGTGGGCTGATCAATTGGAATTGCTCCCTCGCTTACTTCTTCCAGAGTTGACTTTTCATCATCCTGACTTGAGGTGGAGGAGGACTGAAAATGGAGAAAGAAAAAAAGCTATTTATTTTAAGCACAGTAATGACAGTATCAAGATATTTGCATGTTTTAACCACAGACACCACTGTGACATTACCCACTGGTTAGTTAAATCCTGGTTCAAAGCTCTGAAATCAGCATTTTGGCTGCTGCTGACATCTTATTTTTATTTTTTCTAACCCGCACAGAGAGGGAGGATGCGAGTTCACTAAACAGGTATACAGTGGTGACTTCTCAAACCCAAGTTAACCATATGCTAACTCATTATCCTTCTTTGTCATTTTTTTAAAGCTAAATGGGACATTTAAGGCCTGAAAAGCTTGAAACAAGCATGCGAGACTATGGACTAATCATTAAAGTGTTTGCCGAGGTCTCAGATCAATTGAGCAGTACAGTAATACAATCAGACATTTTTTTTGCAATAGGAATCACCCTCCACTTCTGAGTATTAGAAAGAATCCAGGTTTAACGCATTTCTGCAAAGGCCTCATCCTATCAAACCTGCATGCTATGTCCATATAGTCTGTGGGTTTTAGTATGCCGCAAAACTACACAGCATGGTTTGTTAAGGGCAGAATATCAACACTGCTAAGTGAGTAATTGGTAGCTACACTACAACACTTACTATCCGATAATAAACAACTTGTAGGTGCAGACACAAAGTGCAAAGCCATGACAAGTGTTTTTTTGTTGTTGTTTTTTTGCTTGTTTGTTTTTTTTTAATAAAGCACATGGTACTTTATTGTTGCATAAACCATCATTAAGTTTGCATGTGGGCCTTTGTTAACATTGTCCTACCCTGCTGAGTGTTCCAGGTGGGGGAGTCTTTGTGAACTTATCAGCAGCCATGAAGATTGGATCAGAGGGCATCGGCTCAAACTCTTCACTCTCTGACCAGTCAGGCGGGGTGTTTGCTGTAGCAACTCCTGACCCCTCCTCCAGCACCACCACAGAGTCTATAGCAGGATACAGCCACAACCATGTGGGTTATAAGTCAATGTAGGAACAAGAAAGCACATGCAAAACACAGCCACACACACCACAGTCTTGTCCACTGTTAGTCACACAATCAGAAACAAAAACATATATGCAGGTGTTAGACTAAAGATTTCAATAAGCTGTCAGTATTCATTTTTGACACCAAAACCTCACAAACAAACTCCCAGAAATCTAAAGTCAAACAAATCATGGTAACAGAATCATATACGTGGACACTGATAGCCAAACTCAAGCAAATAAAGACATGTGCAAGATCATGACCTACAGTGACATCAACCTACAATCACAGATCAATATATCAATGCAGCAGGCAGCATCTATGCGTCACTGGTTCATCTACTCATTTTCCATTAAGATGCATGCATCGGTTTGGTTGTTATCTCATCCCAAACACATTGCAGCTACTGCAACAGTAGCCCAGACCAACCCTGTATCTCCCAAACAACACATTCAAAGGAGAAGAGAAACAGTCACAACCATTTATTGTTTAATTCCCAAAACTGCAGCTCAGAAAATATCTTCATCGCCCTACTGGTCAACCAGTAAAGCAAGGAAGTGCATGTTGCTTAGATGAGGTCTGGGCTTTCCTGTTGACAACAGAGGGTCAGAGGTTAAAGGTCAACCTGGGAGTATATTTCAGAAACACAAGGGTTAGAAAAAATTATTATAAAGAAGGAAAAAAAATGGAATGATGTCAAAAACACAATCAAAATTCATCTTTAGGTGTCATTGGGCTGACTGATTCCAGTGCGGACAGGTTTTCATTACCAAGTACAGAAACCCCCCCTCCCGTGTTAATAAAAGACTGAAGAGTAAAGCAAAAATACCAAATTTCTAAACTTGCACAATCTTTAAGGATACAACAGCAGGTCCTTTGCACAACATACTGTGATCAGCGTGCTTGAGAGGACGCGTGGAAAAAGATGGACCTTCCTACTATTTCTTACTCACAATTAAAGGAGTAGTTTTAGGAAACATGGGTATTTGCTTTCTTGTCTAAAGTTAGATGAGAAAACCGATTCCACTCTCATGTCTGTTAAATATGAAACCACTGCCAAAAGCCTCATAGCTCAGCATAAAGAAAAGGAAAAACAAAAACAAACAACAACACTTCAGAACATCACTGTCCGACTGTCGGTAGTTAAACATGAATTTGCAGAAGAACATTTTCAAGAAGCATGGTTGCACTCAAAGTCTACCCACAGATGCAAACTTTGTGGGGAAACTTCACTAAAACCACTTTGCTTTGAGCTGTGTCACAAAACCTATTCGCGAAGACTGGATTTTCCTGATGCCAACAAAAATAAACACAGAGGATAAGCTTGTCACCATTTGAGGGCAGCTTTTAATTTCCCTTTTAAATAGAACAGGAAAAAAAAAACACTGGGAGAGAAGTAAGCCAAGTTCTGAAAATATGTTATGGTGTATTTATTTTAGCTATTGGTTGTATTTTTTGGGAGATACTTCTGGTTTGTAAAACAGCCAAAAAAATACTATAGTCACTGTATTGCCATGAGTCGCAATACACATCACACAGTGGACAGTAAATATGAGGCTGTATGTCTAATGGGCATGTTATAATTTCCACAAGTACACTATCGTCCGCAGATAAATTTCAACACTGGACAATGAATGCAAGGCTCTGCATGGACATTGGTAGTCTGCCAGTTTTTTTAATAACTGTTTGGACAATACAACAATGCATCAACTACACACGCGCGCTTACAAGGGACTTCAAGCTGATGAGCATAATAGGAATGACTACTCGTCCATGGTGTTTGCAGCTGAGTATAATTGCTGCTTAAATGTTTTTGACACTACACTACAAAGGGCAACAACTGCACATCCATCCTGCAAGCAGACTAGAAAACTAGTATAATAAAAACAGCTACTCCTCCGTGGGCTCTGCAAGGGCATATGATCCTAGCCCAAACTCAACAAAATGTACCCCAGAATTCTGGCTAAATTCTGACAATTCCCAGAAAGCCACAACACGTTGTTTGACGCTTCAGTTTTTGTACTGATCTAATATCATCACTGGCATTGCTTCAGAGCTTCTAATAGCTTTTGAGAGAGCAAGACAAGGTGCTCCCCCCCCTTGTTTCAACTCTTTTTGCTAACTGTCCCCTCGGTATAAATGACACATATGATATTGGCATAAAGCTTTTCATCCAACTTGAATAAATCAAGGGATACAATTTGTAAACTATTTTTAATTTGTGCTTGCAGACTGCTGCATTGTGCAAGTGAGAAGAAATATACTGCACCAGGAGTTTTCTGGAAAGAGGGTGGGGGGGTGTGAGGTCACACACGTGGTGGACAGTACCTGCCCAGGAAATGCTCCTGTGCAGCCTGCCAGGGGCTGGTGGGCCTGGGGGGGCAGTACCCATACCCAGAGACCAGAGAGAGTCACCCACTGCAGGTGAAGTGCCAGAGGACAGGTCAGTGGCACATGAAGTCACATAACACACCGCAGCCAATCACAAACCAGCATGGGTGGTGAGGATGAAGAAACATGAAAAGAAACCAATCAGAACAAGGGAGGAAAACATAAGTGCAGTTAAAAAAAAGAAAGAAAAAAAAAGGATGAAAGCAAGAATGTGGGAAAAGTTGATGATGTGAATAAATGTGAAGAAAATGGATCCTCAGAACAAATAAAATGACCAGACATCACAGGACACTGAAACAGGCATCTGCAAAAAAAATAAAAAGAACATGTGAATCAAGGCAGTGATATGTGACAATCCATAACCTAAGTGAATCCAAGCTGGGTTACTGATCATCTTCAGGTTCAAATCCAGCATTTACAGGCAATTTGGCATTTCTCTCAGTCCATTAAAGGGGATTGAAGACAGGCAGTCACGCAGACACAGAAGGGATGCATTCATGCATAACATTACATCTCACTGTAGCTCACTATTCTGGATGTGCTGTTTTTAATTTTATGGGGGAACAGCAGGATCCAAAACTTTTGGGACCAATAACTCATCAGTAGTTATACAACACCCTATTGGAAAACAGAAAAGAAGGAAAGCTGAAATGTCTCGCTTTCTATGCACAGAAAAACAGTTTCTCACCTGTGTTGGAGCGCTGAATCAGGTTGGACTTTCCTCCAATGCTGCTGTGTGTCTGGGTTAGGGGCTCAGAGACAGGCGTTGGTGCGGGGGCAGCTGTGCTAGCAGGAGCACTGGCTGTCTGAGTGGGAGGTTCCTTCACTTGTTCCATTGCCATCAGGACACTGGAGAGCTCCTGCAGTGGCATGTTGCCAAGCTCCGAGGAGAAAGGGCTGGGTGGGTTCTCTAAGCACATTAGCCAACTCGTGTTACCTGTGAAGACAGAATTAGAGAACGAGCGTGTCAGGGAAACAGTATCTTTAAATTCATGATGATCATTTAACAGAATGCATTAAAAAGGTCTGTGAATGATTTTTTTTCTCCCCCACAAGGCCCCTTCGGATATCCAATACCAAAACATAGAAAGTCTGTACAATCACTGTGGAGGTGACAGTGTTTGCTCACTGGTTGACATACCTGATGGTCTCCGTATGAAGATTTCTGCCCAGCCTTGCGTGAGCATTGGGACAAACTCAGCCAAGCTAGGGTTGTCTTTAAGAGAAGGAGCAGCAGATGGAGTGGCAGATGTGGAGATGGATGGACCCAGACTATCCAGAGGAGGACCAGAGGAGGGTGAGAGTGGAGTAGTCAACTCACCCTCGGAGGGGGAAACCAGAGGACTGAGACTCTGAGCTGGACCGGCACGTAGAGCATGGCCACCTGGAATTTAAAGTGTTAGAAAAAAAAGGAGGTAAACAGTCATTTAGGTAGACTGATAAAGCCAAAAATTGCTGTTTTGCTGCTGCTCTCCTTGCCTTCAATTTTCAGTTTGCAGAAAAAAGTACAGGGAGGAAATGTGCTCTTCCAGACGAGAGCCCTACCCCAAATATAAATTACTGTAACTTCTTTAACTGAAATACAGGCAGAAATGTATACCTATTCTACAATAACAATTATAGTAGCAGTGTTACCTGTCTAGCAGTGGCAAACTTTAATTTATTTATTTATATTTTTTTTTACCTGACATGGAGCGAACTCGTATGCGTGTAGCTCTGTTGTGCTGCTGGCTTGACTGTGACTCCAGTTTGGCTGGAGCCTCTTTGGTCATTCGGGTGTGTAGAGATGGGTCTGACCTGCAGGAGAGCAAAATGATTTCTGACAAGACAAAGAGGCTACAGCCATGCTTGCTGCTCTGTGAGTTTGTACTTACTCGTGTTTAGTTAAGATCACCAATTTAGTTTATTAGTTTAGCATTTTAACATTTGTTAATTTTGTAAGTATTAAATATTTAAGATGAAGCTTAATGTCACTAGTTTCGCAGGTTTTTTCAGATTATAAAATGAAAAAAAGACATTTTGACTTTATAATTAAGCTTAAAAATCATTATTATTATTGTAATTATCCTTTTGGGGGGGGGGGCTATATCAATATTTCATGGTAATAGCTTCCTCCTGATTGGCTTTTCTTTGCAAACAAAACGTCAACAGGTGGGTGGGGCTCCTGTGCTCTCAGAGTTTTTTGCCAGAGATGCCATATTAAGGATATCCTGTGCTACTGATATTACACAGAGCCAAGAGTAAAAAAACAGAGCGTCTGGAGCAGCCTAAAGCCTGAGTTTTTGGCTCACAGGGATTATTTTTATATACACTTTACTTATAGTTTCAAACTTTGGTCATGTTTAATATGAGCATCCACTATTGCAATAATAAATATATGACAGAAAATGAGAAAAAGCACAAGTACCGTTTAAGAATCCCCCCCTAATCACCCAGCATCACTAAATTGCAAATCTGACACAAATTTGCCTTGCAGTTTCAACAACACACAGCAATCTCTGTCCTTAGACCCTTGATTTGGAGAACAAAAACTCTCCCACAAAAGAAAAGTGAAGCAAAGAGGTTTATGTATAGAGAAATGTTGTGGCAGTTGGAAAAAAAAAATTATATGTGAAAGTGTGCATTACCTGGTCATTTCCCCTCCTCCTCCTCCCCCCAGACGATCAGCCATGTCCAGGCCCAGCAGCGCTTGTGTTCTGACCCCTCCACTGGTTGTTATAGTCACTAATTTGTTGCCCACCAACCAGGTCATACTGCGGCCTCCTGCCAATAGGAACTCTGCGATGGGAGATCTAAGTGAACAGAGACCAAAAACATCACTCTCGCTGCCTCTCCCAACTCTTTTTTATAAAACATTAGGATGAAAATAAATATTTCCAACCTCTTGGGCAGCGCAGAGAAGTTGGAAAACACATATCGTGCCATCATGTCAAGACAGGTCTCTGTGAGCTCTAGGTGGACAGTCTTCATCCCCTCATCAGCCTGAGTTACAGCATTTTCATCAGCAGAGCCCAGACTGCACGTGGTGGTTGAGGTGTGCATCCTATAAGGAAGAAACAGAGGCAACTAAACAACAACTAAAGGTGGAAGAGAACAATATGTAGTGACAGGGTCCTTGTATATTTAATGTGTAATGTGAACAGAGAGACATGCAATTTCTAATATACTGGTGCAGAAAAAACTGCAAGAAGAATCAATCACTCGTGCTCATGTTTCTACCTATATCACATGCAACACAAGTAAACATGGAAACATGCATTCATTTTGTGTATACAGCTGGGTTCATAAGTATTTGGAAAAGATTACAAATTTTGGACTTTTGCCTCTGTATAGCATCACACTGGCACTTAAGTAACATCTTGATGGCTTTCTTTAAGGGAGTTTAACAACAATACTGCTGCTTAGGAACTACAACCGTTGGCTCAGAAGTAAACTATGGTAGACATTAATGGAAACGCTGGGTGGACAGTTTATTAATATTAATGCATTCCCAAAACTCGGAGCCCTAAGGTTAACTATAATCCTTAAGCCCTTATCATAATAATAACTTAAACCCTAACATCACGTTTAACAAGGTTTTCCTTATAATGTTCTAGGCCACAGAGTTATAGTTTCAAACAAATGATGCAAAGCTGATAGGATGATGCTTTTCAGTACAGATGGGCAATGGCCCAAGACATACTCTTAAAACAGAGCATGGCAATGTTTTTAAATAACCGTGTCAGTCACCTGATCTCAAACCAGCTGGGAATTTTTTTCCCCACTTACTGAAGACAAAAAGACAGAACACACACAAGTGGCTTAAGGGGGCGGCGGTAATGAGCTTCGTAGCAATGAAAACTTCAGCATTCAAGTTTTCAAGACTTCAGGCTGTCACTGGCAGCAAAGGATTTGCATCTAAAAATAATTCTACTTATAATAGTAGCAGTTTGTTCAATTACTTTTGCCCCTTGGAAAACTTAACTTGCAAGTCTACATGGCAAAAAAAAAAAAAAAACAACATAAATTTACAGTTTAAATACTTTAGGAACCAAATTTTTTTTGTAAAC
>VUQK01005961.1:12979-27589 GCA_015106715.1 Bujurquina vittata | reverse complement strand
TGCTCGTGCAAAATGTAGTTAGAAATATTCCAAAAGGACTCTATAATAGCATCCCAGAGACATGGCTGATTCCATGTTGTGCTTCACATTTAATGTTTTCACACGGCTGATTTAGCCATTTATATTGATTTCTTTCTTCCCTGGTTTATCAGTGCTAAAAATTGTAACTATCACAGTATTTATGGTTAAAAGATCAAATTAATTGTCTGTGTTGTAAGTCTTTGAACTACTTGAACAATTCATTCTTTGTATAGGATGTTTTGTAGGGAACATGGATGCATGTGTAAATGCAGTATAAGATACAACAGCAGTATCTGTTTAAAAATCATATTGGATTTTGAGGTTCAAAGAGAATCTCAAGTTCAAAGGTTATGCTCTTTCCCTGTGCTATTGTACGGTCTTTGTAGGGTCAAGTGTATTGAGGCAACTCTTGTTGTGATTTGATGCTATATAAATAAAATTGAATTGAATTAATAATGAATCAAATTTTCAAATCAAGTTTTTTTTATTTATATATGTATATGTGCGTTCATTTGTCCTTGTTTTTCACCAAAATAGGTTTCCCTTTGACAGCTAGCCAGCTCTTCAAAAATATCCCATTTCTTGGAGTGAGTGTGATGCATAACTCCCAGGAAGCAGGAGCATGGATGTGTGCATGCTCCTCTATAAAGGCTCCCTCCATCAATCACACACTGCTTATTAGGTTGTCTTTAACTGGACTTAGTTTGCTGGGTATGTTATTTGAATAATTGCATTCCTATGCAGTTTGCTGTTCCGCCATATTTGTTTCTACAACACAAACCTTGTATAAGGTCAAACAACAAGTTCCGATGCTGCCTGTAAATCTCAGCGTTGAGATGTCAGTAATTTAATGAGCCAGTGCTACAGTGGTGTAGGATTGTATGATGTATTTACAATCAGGCATATTTTGCTTTGATGCCACCAGGCTCAACCGTCAGGTGTACTTAAGCTCACTATAGAATGTAGAAGTTTGCAAAGTGAAGAGTCAGCAGTGTAAATAATAGCCTTAGTTTGAAGCAACTGTCACCAAGTGTAATGGGTCTGTAACCCCTGCAGCTCTATGAATAGTCCTCTTAGTCCACTGGTTATCTCTAATGGGCCTGAAATCTCAATCATCTAACTTTCTGTTGGATTTTCCCACTTTCTTTACATCACAAATGAATTAGTTCATGTACTGGTGACACCTGATTACTCTGGACTCACAATCTATTACATGGCCAGGACAAAATAGCTCTCTGTTTTTAAACGAGGCCTCCTTTGTCAATCAATTACCCATCTCCCTCTGTCTCTCTCGCCTCTTTACTTGGTAGTGTGGCACTGTGTCCCCGAGAAACCATTTAGGCTGTAGAAATGGAGCAGGCCCAGGCCTCAGGTGTCCGTGTCACGGTGATGAATCACATAGAACACATATTAAACCTTCCTCATGTGAGAGGGACTTGTGTTGGGCTGCACCCTTTCCCTGGCTGCACCCCCCCAACCCCGAAAAAAAAGATCCATTGCCGAAAAAAAAAATTATAAATATGACTGTGTGTTCTACACATAAAGGCCGTCCTGTCCCTGAGAAATTGATTTATTGGATTCCCTGACATTTTAGTTGTGGTCGTTATGTTATATTTATGGGGGAATTGCTGGAGCCTCTCATTATGCTCTCCTAATTTATTTTACATACTTTTATGGCCGCTTGTGCTCAGCAGGCCTTTACGGCAGCTGTTATTGAAAAAGGGAAAAAGGAAAGCACATATCGATCAAGATTTACATGTTTATTGCCGAGACTGTGATTTATTCTGCTGTGTTTTCTTGTTTGGGCTGAGCTGCTTTTCAGGCAGTTGTCAAAAGCACCAAGAAACCTCATGCAAATAGTTTTCATGACCCCTCTGTTTCTATTCATGTTGTATTTTTATTAATGTATTTTCTCAGGTATCCAAGAACTGGCAGTGATATATAAGCTTTACATTATGTTTAGTAACACCAGCTTATTTTTTAAAGCATACCAAAAGCAATACAAAGATTACTGCGATACTTTGTAGTTCAAAGGACAGAATGATTTAATATATTTTTCCTTTTTCTGAATGATGCTGTAAGATACCTTATTCAGGTTGTTCTCCATGAAGTTATGTGGCCTTGGACATGATTAAGTAATAAAAACAATTAAATTAAATTACTTAAACTTTTGATGCATTAAATAGTGTCCCAAGATCATTCCTCAGCATAAAGGGTGTGCAATTAACAGCCGAGATGAAGCGGTTATGAGCTGCTTCTTATTAAATTAAATTCCAAAAAAAAAAAGAGGTCTTTCCATGAAGCCAAAGAACTTGATATATGCTTATGCGGCTCTGAGCATCACCTACCATGAAATTTAGTGTTTCCAGGATATTTAACATTAAGACGTACTTAAAATTAATTCTACGTGCAATTTCTCAAAAAGAAAGCTGACAACTAATGTCAATAAATCGTGCTTGGCCCGAGATGTGAGGATCGTAAATCTGTTGCACAGTGCCGCCCCTCAGTGTGGTAGTCAGGGGTCGAATGGGGGTGTGAAGCAGGGTATAGGAATGAGGAAGATGGATTTGTTGGCGTGGTAAGGAGAAAGGGTGATTTGAAATCCTGGACACTGATTGGTGGAGACGAGGCCCAAATGTCCTTGTGGTGACATTCAGTTCCTGATATTTGTTTGACTTTAAATAACACCCTGGACAGGGCTTGAGAGTGATGGCCACCAGGTCGTCTGACATTGCAGCCTGTGCCAAGGTGAGTGACTTCGGGACACTTCCTCCCTCTCTGTCTTCCCCTTCATCTCTCCACGTCTCTCTCTTTCTGTCTCTGGCCTGTCAATACACATCCACTTGTCTGATGGGTCCTTCCGAAGCTTACAGCTGACATGCTGGTGTCTTTATTTCCACCAGCAATCCTTTTAGAGTTGGCCTCGGTGATCAGTCATGCTGCTGACAAGCAACTCAGGCCTCAGCACCTTAGCAATCCTCCATTCACTACTCCTCTGTCGTTATAAAGGAAGAGCAAGAAAAGGCTTTGTTCTGTAGTAAAACTTGAGGTTGACTCAGTTTTTCAGATATCCTTAGACACTATTTGTCTCTTTGTAAAATAAATATACACTAGCTTTTGTTAGAGTATATCTTCTATATCCCTTGCATTTCTTTTCTTATATTGTTAATAAGTAATCAAACGTTGAGCTGTTAAATTACAGAAAGATTCAAATTGGTCTTATGTGTGAAACTCCAGATTTACAGTCCTCACCCTGTTTGGGATGGTCAATCAGCTATCATACACAGAGGGAATCAATTCACGTGAGAAACACATAGCTGATCAGTGACCACAAAGCAAATGTATCCCACACTTCCTGTAATGCAGCAAAGTAATTTGGATATCTTGAGCTTGGTGGTGTAGAATGTGCATTGTTCTTGATCACTCTGTTTCTATATAGAAAGATATTTCCAGTCTTTGACTAAAATATGCTCTTACACAGCTTAAACATCATTGTCAGCTACATGGAGCAATTTTGAACCTACAGTTAGGTGTCCTAGTATAGCACGTTGACCTTGAAATTAACTGATTAATATATATCAGCCTGTCACAATATTAAAACCACTACATAAAAACAGGTGAAGGGAATAAAATTGGTTGTTATAATTCAATGCCACCTTACTTTGGCATGGGCCAAATATTGATAGCTAGATGAGTGGATCAAAGTAGCACGGTCTTTTGGTGTGTTTCCAGTAAGTAGTAGTTACTACAGACCAAAGGTTGTTCGATGAGGGAAAACTGGTAAACCTTTGAAAGGGTTGTTGAAATAATTGTGTATGGCAACAAAGCCACAGACTGGTTGGCGTGCTCATGCTAACCTGTGTACACCACCGAAAGCACCTTTAACTTTCTCAGATGAATCACAGTTTTCTTTTACATCATGCAGACAGTCAGGTGTACATGCAACATAGAAGAGACAGTCCTGCAACCAGCAAGTGTGACCATCTCTGTAAAAGCACAAGTTTTGATGTTTTTATGTATTTAGGTGTTTTAATATACAGTTGGGGGTAATAATCATCTGATCCCATGCTGAATTTGTACATTTGGTCATTTAGAAATAAACAGACTCTAAATTTCATGGTTGTTTCTTTTTAATGGAGAGAGGCAAAATATTTTTAAAACATCCAGAATAAAAACACATTATAAATTGATTTGTATGTTATTGAGGGAAATGCATCCTTGGTGAAGAATGCCTTGTTGGTAAGCACCGTAGTACGACATTTCTTATAGTTTGCACAAATCGCAGGAGGGATTTTGTCTCATTCCTCTTTACAGAAGCTCTACAAATCCTGTATTTTGTCAGTTCAAAGCTTCAGCTCCCTCTACAGATTTTCAGTAGGATTGAGGTCTGGAGACTGGCTAAGCCACTCCATGACCTAAATGTGTTTCTTCTCTAGCCACTCCTTTGGTGCCTTGGTTCAGTGTTGAGTCTGAGGGAAGGAGGTTTCTATTCAAGATTTTACAGCACATGGCCCCATCGATTGGCCCCTCAATGCAGTAAAGTTATCCTGTATCCTTAGCAGAGAAACAGTCCCAAAGCATAATGCTTTAACGTCAGTGCTTGACTGTGGTGATGGTGTTCTTTGGATCATACTCAGCATTTCTCTTTCTCCAAACATGGTGGATTAAGTTGATGCCAAAGAGTTCGATTTTGAATTTGTCGGCGGTTTTTTCCCTGATGTCCTTTGACAGCTCTTTGGTCTTGCCTATGGTGGTGAAGATGCTGGAATGGAAGAAACTGATTTTGTGGACAGGTGTGCTTTATACACATAATGGGTTGAGATCAGGAGGATCTGTAATTGACTGACTGATTTATTGTAATCTGTGTGCCACATTGGCACACAGCCAAGGTGTGTTTTTATATGATGCCCAATCGTCCCAGGAGTGGGTACCCTAGCAAACTCAAGATAAATGTGAAATTAGAGTCAAATGGGACCGTGTTGTCCAACAGCAACAATTCGACTTGAATTGGATCATACAACACGACAATGATCTCAAACACATCAGCAAATTTATAGCATAATGGCTGAAAAATAAATCAAAATGTTTGCAATTACTCAGTCAAAACCTCTGGACCTAAACCTAATTGAATGCACTTTGCATTACTGTAATTACGCTACAGTTTGTCCTATTGGAAAAATTCAAAAAATTTTTATGAAAGCTGAGAAATTGCGCTTCACACCCAACATTAGAGTACCGTAATGGTAGTTGTGGCCAGAAGTCCGCAAACGGCGGGATATTTGAAATGCGTTGTGTTGCCGAAGAGAGCAGTGCATAAGCACATGTATGCAAACCTCAGTGAACTGAAACAAGGTGTAAAGAAGAGAGGATGAATTTTCCTCCACAGCAATGTGAGAGACTGATAAAGTCATACAGAGAATGATTAATTTATTGCTGCTAACGGTGGTTCTACAAGCTATTGAATCATGGGGTGTAATTTTTTTCATATACTTCATAGAGTCCTGTGAAAACTTTTTTTCACATGCCTGCAGAGGCAGGATTAACCATGGGGAATTATGGGAAGAAGGCATGCCAGTGGAGGGAGTGTTAGACTCTGGGCAATGCTGTGCTGGGAAATTATGGCTCCAGGCATTCATGTGGTTTTTACTTTGACAAGTGCTACCTAACTAGACATTGCTGCAGACCATGTGCACCTTCATAGTAATTGCATTAACTGATGATACTAGTCTTTTCCAGCAGGATGATGTACACTGAAAATATTCTGGAATGGTTTGAGGAACATGAGTTTGGGGTTTTGATTTGGCTTCAAAATTCCTCAGATCTCAGTCCAATATGTGGGATGTGCTGGAAAATTAATTATGATCAGTGGAATTTCTGCAACTCCTGCAATACTTAAAGGATCTGGTTCTAATGTTTTGTTTCCTTATTAGCGCAGGACGTTTTATTTGGTTTTGGCAGCATGAGGGTGACCTTTGCAGCATTAGACAGGTAGTATTATTGCACAGATGATCTGTAGATTCAGACGCACAGTTTCCTATGCCCTTAGTCATCACTCTTGTGTTGCAGGGTGGAGTAAGTGTGAGTAGTTTTCCATCTCGTAACAGATAATGTGCTGTTAATTACACTGGACCACAGTAATTATGGACAAGGGTTGGTCGTGGGTTGTGGCCTCTGTGATTACTGTCTCACTGTAAATGACTTATTTACAGTGTTGTTGATACCGCTTTCGAAAAATGACTACCTCTGAGCATAACATGGGATCTTTCACAGCTATGGTTCTCTTTAATTAGGATGTTTTGGTGATACTCAAATTTATAGTGGACTTGTGTGGAATTTGACACCCAGCCAGCCAGTACGGATGACAGATCATTTAGAAAATATACAGTATGTCCCTTGACACAGTTGTCTTTTTCTGTTTTCTGCAGCTGGCTGAACAGATTTTAGAGTCAGACTTTACAGTTGACCAAGATGATCTTGGTAGAATGTAGCTTTTAAGGAAACTTCAAAGTAGACAGGGCATCATCATCATATTCCAGGGTAAATGTATTTACTGTGTTAAATATATAAACATAATATCACAGTTGGGTATATTTGAATCTTATCTAAATGCTAACTCAGCTTTGCAGATTTCACAGTATGGGAATAGTCGGGATAGTAATGGTGAATATTATTAAAATTATTAAAATTCACAGTGCATTTTAATTACTTTGTTTTGTTTTGTTTTTTTATTTGGTTTGCCCCTTCTTGTGATTCTGTTTTAGCTTTTTAAGTCTGTTCCGAAATTGCTTTGAAAGCACGTACCTGAAGAGTAAAAAGGGGAAACATCAACCCTCCACTGCACAAATACTAAGAATGTCATAAGGAATTTAATCTGACATCAAATGATTTGGCCAGTCCTATCTTTGACGGTTGTATTTAAACTGCATTATGATCTTGGGTTTTTCATTATGCACTCATTACTTTGTTAGGCATTTCAGTAATACGATTTTGACGTTACAGCTAAATTCTCAAAAACTATTATTATGCAACCCTTAATTTTAAGAAATATTTTATATCCCATGATTTAGAGATCTTACTTAACTTAATATGCACTTAACTGAATATGTTTCGTTAAATAAATAGAAAAGGGTTAAATATAGATTTGGAAGAAGCTGTGTCTTTGTGCCAAATATCAAATATCTGTTGTGTAATTCTTTAGTTCTTAACAGTCTTTGTACCTTGCACACTTGTATTATTCTGCCTGTGTTACCAGGGTCACGCATCATACCCTTCCCTTCATCTTACCATAATTGCAGCTTGTTTTACTTGAACTCGCTTACCTCACACCACTATTCTCATCATTTTCCACTTTCTTACAAGCAGAAAGTCACACAGTTACTGCAACTGATACTTTTCTAAGTATCAGTTTGCCAAATGTGCCTTTCACCCTCAGTCCTCTCTGATGGGCATTTTGCCATTTCTACTCCTCCTCATTGAGGATTTCTCAAATTTCCCGTGTCTTGTTCCTCTTTATTCATGCTTTTTATCTTGTTTTCCTGCTCCCCCTCCACTCCTCCTCTCTAAGTTATGTCTCCTCTCTGATCTCCACTAAGCAAATTTACAGCTTTAATTTCCCCAGAAGCATGCATTGCTTCCAGGTGTGTACAACCAGCAGTGGCGCTGGGACCCATGGGTTGGGGTCAAGGGTCCCTCTGATTAACAGCCATCCTCTCCTGGGAATGACAAACTTCCCTGGCGCTGTCACCAAGAACTATGATGCTCCTTTGTTTTCCCCCTCAGGCAGCTGTGACAGGCTGGCCAATCACAAGGCTGCAGGTTTAAATCTGCCAAATTTTTAGACAAAACAAAAGACTCCTCAGTGTAACAAACAGATACAGCCCCGCTGTTTGACTGGCTGCCTGTTCTACCACCGACAGTGATTACACTGAAGTGCTTAGTGCATATAATTACAAGTAATTGGCAAATAGTAGGCTCTGACCAAACAGAAATTGTTTCATTATGTCTAATTAACACCTTCTTGATCATGGTTAATTACTAATGTTTGATAATGGAGGAGCAAAGTTGTCAGTCTGGAGACAAGCACGAGCCATCTGGATCATTGATAACCATATGTTGGTGCCTTGCTTCGCTTTGCTGAGACCAGAGCTGTCAGGGCCACAGACAGTGGCAGGTGTCTGCATTGCATTAGACTCGGCACAAGGTGTAAACACAACTCGCACAGCTCAAATAAACATGTCAAGGTGCGCACGCACAAACTTCACACACAAGTGCACGCACAGTCAAATGCACACCTACACTTTTCTAAGCATGTAATTAATTGTTTTCCGCCTCTGAATATTAACTCAATAAGCTTGATTACTGTAAACAAAAAAATCTGTTTATGTTATTATACGTAATGTGTTTGAAGGAAAAGGTTATTACTGAAGCGGAATCCATTGTTAACATTACACACGTAACTTAGAGTTAATTGACAGCAAGGAAACCATCAGTCCAAAACTTAAGGGATGGTTTAAATGGATGCTATTAGGAGCAAAACAGAGTTCCTTAGAGCCTTCGAAATTATTTGAAGCAGAAGGCTCCCCGCTGTAAATAAAAGAAATTACTCTGGACTAAAATTGTCTGTCTGTCCCAGTTAATTAGCAGCACATGCGATGTGAAATTAGCTATGACGCACTAGGAAAAGAGAGAGATAAATAGTCCCTTATTGGGGAAAGAATAAAGTCAAGACTTGCCATAGGTAGCATTTGTCATGTTTAATTGTGGGATCAATTAAAATTGGGGGATAATGATGATTTATAAGTGTTTGTGTGTAATCTGATATTCATTAAGTCAGCCAGACACACGCTGGTATCAGTTTGTTAATTGTGTTTCCTTTTTCTTGAAGGGTGGCTTTTGAATGCAATTGGCTCAAAGTTTACAAACTCACTTAGCTGAGTGAGTCTGCTGTGCAGCAGCCAGGCTCCACTGTGCCGCCACAGCATAGCAACTGTACATGTTTTCAGTGTTCTTTATGAACTGCCAGTGCATTTATTTCTCTTGCTTTTTTTACCTTGAGGTGGATAACCTTTATTGTCACTACTCACTAACATCAGAGGCCTTCCCTGCGTGCCTCTTGTGTTTCAAACGCTAATACTTTGCTAAATGAACAACACTGCATATTAAATATAACTTCAAGTCTGCCCCAGCTGTGCCTCTTTAAATAGAAATAGTCATTAATTGCCTTTTTTTGTAGTAGTACCATAACTGTACTCATTATCTATAAAGCCTTCCTCATGTATTATTACAGTGAGAATATATAATTCGTATATATTTTTAAGCTGCATGAGTGTTTTTAATTGTTCATTTGGCGCATCGGTAGTATCTCGTCAAAGCATTGTTTGTCCAAATGGAAGTGATGGTCAGACGAACAGAACATTCACTTGAACCGTGCTCAATGCAACAAATTTATCATGCACATGTAATGTGTGCTGTTTGGGCGCACCAGACAGCAGTGATGGGCGAGCACTTTGTTGTCTTCCCCCCCTGTTTTTTTTCCTACTACAAGGCTAAGATGTAGGCCAAGTGGAAGAGCGCCAAATGATTCAATGCAGGACAAGATTCCCTTTCAAACAGCGCAGAGCTTTACCCCCTTATTCATTTTCTTAGATTACCATCAAATTTATGTCACCAGCAAGGCAGCATTATTGACTCACAGCGATGCACTCTTTTGCTTTCGTTGTTATTGGTTGACATGCTGACATTTTCATATGTGTCTTTACTAATGCCTGCAAATTGCTCTGACCCAAGAACGTGAGAATTGAACAGATAATTTTAATAAGATTCAACTGCAGATGGTTCGACGTGTCTGCCTTACACATATAGAATACCAATTGTAACCTGTTTTCAGAGGCAACTAAGGGAGCAAACTGTAATGGGTTTTGACAACATTGTATTAGGCACAACAACTACGCATAATGTACCGAAAAATTGGACGTGAAATTGGAAACACAGCCGAGAACAAAGTAAATTTACATGGTTTGGTAGGTTTGGTGATGTCTGATATCATACTCTCTCATGCAAGCTCTATCTGGAGAGAGAAGGCAGGAGCTGCAAAGGGGGGCTTAACAATGGATATCAGTAAAGAGTGCTTTTAAAGTTAAGGCTGATGGATGGCTTGTCAAAAAAATAATTGCACTGGTATGGAAGTGGGCTCGCGCAAGCTTGCCGAGGAGGGGTTGGGTGAGTATGGGGGGTGTCAAAGCGGTGGAGGAGGGAGGTGCGATCAGCAGAGAGCATGATGGGAAGTGACAGTGGTCTGTCAAGAGGCAGTGGCTGCCCAGAGAAGTGTGAAGCCAGAGCTATGAGGTGGCAGGAGAGAGCAGGCTGTCAGAGCAAGAAAGTGGCTTTAATACGGCGAAAACCAAAGGAATCCGCCTGTCAGGCCTGCTCAGCCAAGCCAAGGCACAGCAGAAACAGGAGAAAGGAGAGGAGATGAGGAACGGATACGGGTGAAAACAAAGGTAGAGAGAGAGAGTGAGGGATAGTTTGCAGGAGGAGGGAGGTGGAGAACTGGGGTACGAGTAGTGAGAGTTCTCTGGCAGCAGGAGAGGCATGATGGGAAATTGTGTGGGACAGAAGAACAGGCCCACCCGTCAATTAGAAGTTCCCGAGGAAGGTTTTGGCGAGGTGATAAAACTCATCAGCTCTCCTATTCACTCTCCAGGTGGCACTGGACTAACTCTGGGCATCAGTTAACAGGCGGCAGAGCTACTTGTGCGTATTACTGTAGTCAGTATGACTCTATACAGCGTCTCCTACTGTCCTAAACTGCCTGCATTGTTACTTTTTCATCAGTCACTTATTGCTCTCTTCTTCCAGAAAGAATTTATTAAACCTAAAAGGATGCACATTAAAAAGGTCCTATTGCATTATCCTGAGTGTGAAGAAACAATACAAAGAAAGGCTGAAAATTACAGTAGTGGATCACCCCTTGGCATTTACATATAGTTGTAGAAAATATTTAATAAGGCTTGTCTGCTCCATCTTGACCTTGTGTGGAGGGCACTTTAATTCTGTGACCCTCGAGGAGAAGCTGAGAGACCCGTGTGCTGATTACTGACATGAAAGCATGCTCACACTGGGACAGCTGCTTTTGTTTTGTGAGGCTCCTTGTATATTATGTTGATGCAGTGCATAGCTGATGCAGCATGTGAAGATTCAGTAATGACGGTGTCTTCTTTCTAACATTGTCTCGGTGCTGAATTATGGTTTGCCCCCATTTTATGAACATCAATTTTCTTGACACTTTCATAATTCATCTTTCTCAATACATACATTGTTTGCTGTATTTTATAACCGTACAGAGTGTTTAGTGAATGGATACTGAGCAGCAAAGCGATACACGTAATCTAGAGACCATGTAGTACAGCTCGTCATTTTTCTCCTGCTACAGCTTGTGTGGTATAGCATGAGCCATGATCTGTGTCTTCACATTCATAAACGATTAGTCTTGCCATAATTTATTCCTCATTAAGGGCACATAATTAAAGTTCTCTGTAGTTTCTTTGAACATCAAATTACACTCTCATTTTCTACAAATATAAACTGTGATATTTAAAGGGCCACTAACCACTGCCTCACATTATCAAAAAAAGTTATTCTGGGAACTTATCATTACAGATCATGATATAATGATACGTTCACTTGTGAACTTTATACTCTGTCAGGCCAATGTAGCATGCAGAAGTAGCAGTTGATTGAGAGTCTGTGTATGGTTTTTAATGAGGACATTTGAGGCTCATCTGGTTTGTACTGCTTAGAAATCTTCCAGAGTTTGAAGTTATTACCGGGGGCATGTGACATTCATGCAGGCTTTGACTCGGGTTATAGCACTATGGTTAGGCTGATGAGAAACAGATTAAGCCAGGGCTGTTGGCTTGGAAACGTTTTCCTGCAAATCATGTTTGTACAGTTTTCTTTAATTTATGAACCACAGTCCCAGATGAGTTGGGATTAATAATTTATCCAAAGCTTGTTTTGATCTATATAGGTATTTGTTGGCTGGTAATACAGTGTTGTGCAAAAGTCTTGAGCCACCCCTTGTTTCTATTTTGTAGGAAGATGGGAAATAGGTGCAGTGATTTGAGTAGAATTCTAATGTTTTTGAAAGTTTATATTTGTTATGACCACCTTTAATCTTCAACTCAGCCTCTCGTGGGCAGGCTTTCTTGTAATTTGTAGTCTTCAGGAAATTGTTTTCCAGGCTTTTTGAAGAACATTCAGAGCTCTTTTTTTGGATGTTGACTGTCGAGCTGATCCCACACTGCTTCAATAATGTTGAGGTCCGGGCTCTGGGGAGGCCAGTCGATCAGTGATAGAGTACCATTTTGTGTTTTTTTTCTATCCAGGTATGCTTTTACTACATTAGCAGTGTGTTTAGGAGCATTTTCGTGCTAAAAAATGAATACATTAACAATGTGACACTTTTCAAATGGTATCGCACGATAAAAATCTGATGGTACTTTTCTGCATTCATAATTCCATCAGTTTTGACAAAAATCCCCAACACCACTGGCTAAATGCAGCCCCAAACCATGACAGAGCCTCCACCGTGTTTTACAGATGGCTGTAGACACTCACTGTTGTATCTCTCTCTACCTCCATACATAGCAATGACGATTTGAACCAAAAAGACCCGTTGCCACTGACCTTCAGTCCAGTTCTTGTGTAATTTGGCAAACCTCATCCTTTTCTCCCCGTTTCCCTTCATCAAGAATGCCTCCCTGACAAGCCACCCTTCCACTGAGACCATTTTTGATGAGGCTTCAGTGAACAGTAGACGGATCAGCTGTAGGGTCAGATGCATCTCTCAGATCCTGTCTCAGGTCTTTGCTGGATTTTTTTCCCCCTATTTCTTGAGGACATGACTTTGAGATACTATTCATCTCTTGTGGGTAGTTTTTAATTTTTTCTTTTGTCCTCCACTTGTCCAGTTTCCTTAATTTTTTTAAGGACACATTGCACACCATGCCAAGATATGTCAAGTCTTCAGCTAATAGATCTAGTTCCTCCCAGATTGATTTGACATTTGCCTTCTGCTAGGTAAATTCAGAAAAGAGTCATTGTGCTAAAATAAAAAAAAATAAAAAAAAAAAGTTCCCCTGATAAGCGTTTCACATTAAGAGTTTGTGTGTCATATTGAAAAGGGCAACAAAGGGTAGCTGATTCCACAGCTTGGTATTTTCAATAGCAGAAAGAGAGGCACTATGTCAGCACTGATTGGTAAAAAAAGATAAATAGACTACCAAATTGATGAACTGACTCGAGAGAGAAAGACATAGAGAGAAGAAAGATTGTATGGACAGAAGGGATGGATGGATAGAGCGAAAGCCTCATTTAGTGAAGAAAAGGCTGTTTGGCCTGCCCATACAACAGAGGGCGAGCCCAAAGCCATTGATCTCTTGGAGCCAATGACAGGCCAGAACTCAGCAATAATCATGACAAATGAGTGGAGCCTCTACCAGATGAGAAACTGCCAATAATCACAAACACCCCCACCCCACCTCCCTCTAAAAAATAAATAAATAAATAAACTAGCAAGGTCACAATACAGAGCTGTGGAACAGTGGTGTGTCTCAATTTTCCTGAGGCAGAGGCTGTGAAAATATATGTATACCTCAGAAAGGGGACTTCATTTATGCCACTGTTCATTACAATAATTTTAATGTCCTATGCTTTAAACTTGTTTTTTTAAATGTTAATGACATAGTTTAAATACAACTAAGTTTCACTAGATTTATGGCTTGACAAAACACTGACATGCGGCAATGCAAGAGATTTCCATGCATTGCAAGGTCAGTACCTAAAAGTTAATATCAATCTTTCAGTGTTGTAATGGATACACTGGATAATGAATGAGGCTGCTGACGTGCTCCTATAAAGACATTCATGCCTGGAGTGTTCCTCTTTGTAGATTAGAGCTAAACAATAATGATTAAATTGCCGCAGCCAATCAATCTGGATTTTGATAAAGTATGATTGGTAGCACATTATCCCCTTTCTTTCACTCTGGAGCTCTCATAGACTCAACACCAGCTCTGACTAGCAGGCTTCCCGCCTCCCTGGATGAAACATTTTCTAATCAGCTTTATCTCTCACATCTGAATTTATCTTATTCATGGAAAATGCCAATATATTAACCGACTTGTATGATACACAAGGTGACCCTACTGACTTAATGACATAATACATTATCCTTAATGAAGTCAATATCTCGTCTCTTAGCTGTCTGTCTATTGGGCCGATTAATTGCACTGTCATTAAAGTTAGCTCTCTTTTCATTTGAGCTTGGCAATGGCATAAAACTAATGTTCTTAGTTATCAAGCACTGGAATAGGATGGAGGGTGGAGGAAATTACGGGGAGGACAAGGGGGGTTTCCTACAACCTACAGCAGCGTTTTTTTTCTCAATGACACCTTTCACACATATTAGCAAACTGAAGAACAGATGGGGTCGTAGCAATGCATGATCCCCCCCTCCCCCCTCGTGTTAATATCAAGAAAATTTATAGTTCCTTGTTATTGCAGATTATTTTTACAATATTTCTTATA
>VUQK01005960.1:2231-24443 GCA_015106715.1 Bujurquina vittata | reverse complement strand
AAAACAATTAATAAAAAAAAAAAAAAATTAAAAAAAAAATTTCAAAAAAAACAAACAAAGTAAGATGTAAAAAAAAAAATAGAATAAAAAAATACAAAACTTGTATTTATTATTTATTTTTAAATTCAGGTAGTTCCTGTGCCAAAATCAGACCTCCTGGGGCATCATCAACTTATTAAATATTTCACTCACAAATGTAACATGTACCAACATTTGCGTCTGATGCTTGTTTACAGTCCATAAAATTTGCTGTGAAAGTAAACGTCGGATTTATGTGTTTGAAACGGTTTTCTTTTCCTATTTTAGCCCACTTGCACTTCTGGCATTACGTCACCATCCTTTGCACTTTCTTGGCTTCTGGGTCCTCTTTGATCACTACAATCACCTCTTTCTAACACCCTCAACCTCCACCCAACAGCAGACACCAGCGTCACCCACCACCACCACCACCTCCCATTTCCCCTGCAAACTGGCAATTAGCTCCTCGTTAGTGGTCCGACAAACCGCCATCAGACATCAGCGCTTTAGTGATGATGTCAGAAGCCGCCATGTGCTGCACCAAGGCCAGGCTGGAGGTGGGGCAGGGTGGGGTTTGATCTATAAGCATTGGCCTGAAACAATCTGCAGCTAGTTATGATGTCACAACTCTGCAAGACTTACAGTACTGTGCAAAAGTCTTGAGTCACCCTTCATTTCTTTATGCAGGATATCTCAAAAATGCACCGACTGGAAAGCGGATTTGTGTCCTATGCAAATCCGCTTTCCAGTCGGTGCATTTTTATTGAATTTTCTTGAACATGTAGACTGCACACTCTTGTTTTCTCCTGTGTTCAAGCATAATCTAACATACCAAATGACAAACTGACAAAAAATATATTAAAAAAATTAAACTTGGATAGTTTTTACATATTTTGTTAGAATTTTAAATAATTTGAGAAACCATGTCAATTTTTGGAGAAATCCTGTATTTTCCTTTTAAAAAAAAGAAGAAGAAGAGAGAAACAGGTGCAGCAATTTATTGAAAGAGCTGCAAACATAAATGGAAGTATATATGGCAAGAATGTAGCAGAATTATAGTGCAATTTTAAGTAAAAGTATAAAATATCTGCTCAACACTTTAATTTAACAGTAACTAAGGTAACTTCACTGTGTAACTCTGCGGGAGCTGCAAAAGACTGTAACATGATAAAAGTGAAAAATATTTTCTACCTGGGATGCTGTACATTGGATTGAGCTTTTTAACCATTTGTTTAAAGTCCTGCTTTTCCATCATGTGATGTAAGTAATTTCCATCCATTCTGTCAGACCTTGTGTTCGGTCTTTGCTGCATTTCTTCCTGTTTATTAAGGACACTTTCAAATACTTTCCATCTGCTTTAGATACAGTAGGTTTTTAGGTCTGCCACTTCTTTTTTGTCCTCTGCTTTTCTAGTTTCCTCAGATCTTTCAAGGACACATTTTGCATCATGTCGAGATATGGCAAATCTTCGGCTAATGGAGTATCTATTAGAGTAGCTAGAGTGGCTAATATCATATAGAGTAGCTAATAGTTCTTTGGGTATCACCCTGTTGGGGCAGAAATACTGTCAAACTGTTATCATAGTCTTAACTATGGCTGCAGCGAGTAACTCAAACAATTTGATTATAAAAAAAAATCCTCGACACGTGTGTCAGCACAGTGAGCATAACACATACCCACACGCATGTAAGCAACACATTTGTATAAATCTGTTGCTTCAATGCTTCATTTAAACTCTGCAGTTCAGGTGTCTCCGTCTCAGGCCTTGGGGAAAAAAACGACCCTTTGTGTGTGTGTGTGTGTGTGTGTGTGTGTGTGTGGTGCTTGCTGTGTTGAGAATTTCAGCGGTTAAATACCGGAATGGATTCCTAGAACTAGCAATAGTTTGGTACCAGCAGGAACCCCCCGGTCACCCGTTCGGTCCTGACGGGCTTGATTACACAACAGCAGCAGCTGCTTTATGTGCAGTCTGTCTGCAAGCTTGGCAAACGCAAAGAGGTGGAGCCGTTACCGAGACGGTGAGCTCAGGTGGAGCGAAAGCGCCCAAAGCAGCGGCGCTTTTTTCTGTAACCACCATTCAACCTTTACTGGGAAACAGCTGGAGGTCCTTCATCCACCACCTGATCAGCAGGTGAAGAAAAGAGAACTTTGTAGCTGCTCCACCCACCCGTCTTAGTTTCAGACAGAGAAAAATCTGCAGTAAATCTACAGGGGTTAAAATATGGAGATGAATAAGACAAAAGTAGTTCTTATTGGATTAATCGTTGAAATAATTGATAGAATACTCGATTACTAAAATAACTGATGGGTGCAGCCCAAGTTTCAACTAAAGAAATGGGAACAGATGATATGTTTTTGAGACACGCTGCTGAAGTGTACCTTCAAAGTGCCCGAAGTCATCATTTAAAAGTGGTTCATTATGAATATACACAAAACCGGTTCATCCCTTGAGTTTATACTTGAATGATTCACAGGCCAGTGGGTCAACAAACAAAAATACATTCCAATGAAAGCGGTCAGGTACAAGGACTGAACTAAAAGGGAGTGAAAACGTAGCTGATGTTAAAGGAAAAACTCTGAAAGGCCGTCATAAAGATTGTTGTTTTAGACCACCTTAAAAATTACAAGGAAGTCTGTGTTAGCGAAAAATAAAGGAATGAGGGGTGATTCAAGACTTTTGCACAGCACTGTAAATTATTGACATTAAGAGATGATCAATCACATCTCTGATTTAAGAGCTGTCCGTTTCCATGGCAACGCATTTAAGTGGCGATTGCGGGACACTTAAAGTTGCAGCTTTCAGAGGCTTACAGCTGCTGAGATAAAGACTTTTTTGTCTGAGTGTGCACCGATGTGACAGTCACGCTGACGAGTGCTGCCAGAACTGCGTTGGTACTTTAAATACTCACCTCAAAGGCTGAGAAACTTGGAGAATACGCAGTGTTACTACAGTAAACTGACATTTTCTTTTTGACTTCACAGTCATGTTTCGCCTCTACGACACAGATGGAAATGGCTCTTTGGACAGCTCGGTAAATATTTCCCTTTTTGAAAGTGTTTCTTTTAATATATTTGTATGCAGTTCATGCTGACTCACCAAAATTAGACAACAGAAGACTGAAAATGTTGTGACAGTCTGATGGTAGGGTCAAAATTTGGGACAAACAATATGAAAGAGGCGGAAAGGAGCTTCCTCCGAAGGGTGGCTGGCCTCTCAATTAGCTCAGAGTAGCTCAGATGCTGCTCCCGCACATCGAGAGGAGCCACTCAGATCCTTGAGAGGATAAAGAGCTGGTCCAGGGTTCCACGACCAGGACGAAAACTGCATTGTTCCTCCTGGATCCGAGGTTCAACTAATGGGCGGACCATCCTTTCCGGCACGCTGGCATAGACCTTACCGGGGAGGCTGAGGAGTGTGATTCCCCCGAAAGTTGGAGCCCACCCTCCGGTCTCCCTTCTTAAAGATGGGGACCACCACCCCGGTCTGACAATGCAGTGGCACTGCCCCAGATCTCCACGCGATCTTGGAGAGGCGTGTCAACCAATACAGCCCTACAACATCCATCAATCCCGATTCCTCTTTATGTCTGTTTTTGCCATAAACAAATCTATGTAAATAAACTCATTAATGGGTGAAATGAGAGTAACAGAGAAAACAAGGATGGATAAAATGTGTTGCTTGGACCTAGTTATGAATGAAAGAGCACTACTCTTTATCTGTACCGAGAGTGTGTAGGAGGTAGTGGGGGCTTAAGTTAAAGGGTTAAATGGGAGATAGAGAAGGTGGAGTGGGTTTGGTAATGTATCCAATTATTAGTCATCTCCCACCCATTATTGGATGGGCGATAGAAAGCATGAAAGAAAGCAGAGTACTAATGAGAGGGCAGAGAGAATGTAAATGTAGGCAGAGATAATCATTCAGTGCGCCCCAAATCATGCTCAAAATTTCACAGAAAATGAAAATACAGTATGAACTCTTCATTTACACTCATACGCTGATTTTTAAAGACATCCTAAGTGCATCAAAGTGATTCAGTGTGCTGCTAGATAATAACAACACCCGTGTCTGCCTCCCCCCCCCCAACCCCAAATAGCAACCATTGTAATTAAACCTTCAGCCTTCAGCCTCTTCCCACACTGCCTTTGTTTTTCTCTCTGCAACTCTCCTCTGTAGAAGAATGACATTTCCAGCCTGTTATTACCAGCTGTTCATCAGTTTATTCATGCCAAAGAAATTTAGTGACATTAACTTAAGGCTGCGACATACAGAAAGGTAAACACAGTGTTTTTGTGCCTGTAATGATCATCTGTGGTCTCACCGCAGGAATTGGAGCACATTGTCTCCCAGATGATGCATGTTGCAGAGTACCTGGAATGGGATGTGACTGAGCTAAAACCAGTAAGAAGGGCGTTTTCGTGACGAATTAAGTGTGCATGAAAATATTCCTTAGTGCACTGATACAGTAATAGATAGTAATACCTTCTGTATTCTTTTTAAGATACCGTCTGTTCTTCTTTATACTGTAGATCCTTCAGGAAATGATGCATGAGATTGACTACGATCACGACGGCACCGTATCCCTGGAAGAGTGGATCCAGGGAGGCATGACCACCATCCCACTGCTAGTCCTGCTGGGGCTGGAGACAGTGAGTCCACAGAGAGACGCTTCACATTTGGTGCTAACCCTGTTAATGAATGGAAAGCCTGAAAAGATTCTAAGAAAGACAAAGCTACATGCTAAATGTTAGCTCCCATTTTCTGTAACCTTTACCAAGATCAGGTCCAGACTTTAGAAATGAAGACCAGCTCCAGGCACTGATTAAACCCCTAAAAATGTACACCATCATAAAAATTAAAAAAATGTACCATGAAAAGACTTTCCTGATGCCTTGAAATGTATCCTGGCTCAATAGTGTAGTGGTTAACACATTTCCCTAACATGATTCTTGGTTCAAGACTGGAAGGAGACACAAATCCCACAGGAAGTATCAAGGGCATCTGAAGTAAAATCTGCGCCAAACCAAACACACAGATCCAGCTGCTGTGTTTTTTAGATGCACTGCACTGAAGTCTTGTGCCGCCGCTCATTTATAACCTCTCGTTTTAACCACTTTACACTGACCAATGAATCATTTACACGTGAAAAGGCAACCAACGAACCAACGCTGTGTCCAAACACAACAACTTGCTGCTTTTTTGTATCGTTGGGCATTGTTCAAATCTGTGAAAAATGCCAAAGATAACACAGTCTGACAGGCATAAAACAGTGTTTCTGTACCAACAAGGTGATTGTCAAAGAGCTAATGAGGGTGTCAGGAGAGGGATACAACAGTGAGTGTTTACAGCCATCTGTAAAACTCTGTCATGGTTTGGAGATTTTGTCAGAAAAGTACGGTCAGAATTTGAAACCCGTGCAACACATCTGGAAAATATCTAACTGGCATCTTTAAATGTCCTCAAGAAGCCTCGAGACCGATTCCTGAAGACTACTTAAACAAATGACAAGAAGGTTTTCCTCAGACAGTTCAGGTGGTGCTGACGTTTTTTCTTCAGTTCTGTCTTTATTTGGTGGTCATACCAAATATTGACTTGGAGGAACTACACAAACTCTGTTTTTCCTTCCTTACAGCATTTCCGTGCGTGCTCACATGTTTCAATAAACTGCTGCATCTATTATCCCTTTTGCCAAATATGAAGAAATGAGGGTTGGCTGAAAGCTTTTGCACAGTATTATGGCACTACTTAGTGCCTCATTTATTATGCACAGATCTATGAGAATGCTAATTAGACCCGCCTCCTGCCTCAGCTCTGCCTGCAGCAGGACTCTCCCTCTGCATAACTTTTCTGTTATGGTTGCTGAAAGAGGAAGAAGAAGAAGAGAAGGAAGAGAAAGACAATCAATAGCAAAAACACAGTAGGATTGGTGGGTTCCAAAAAACACCTCAGCAAAGCAAGTAGCACATTCAAAGCATGGCAAGAGAAGCCTGGGATAGCAACATGGTGGGGGAGGGGCAACGGTGGGGTGCGGGGAGCCAACAGAGACGAGTGGGGTCACGGGCATTATGGAGCCAGGACCTAGCTCCCCACCTGAACAGTTTGCTAATAGAGATGGGTGTTCAGGTACTGAGTCTGAGTCTGTACGGTTCCGCATAGCCCATCCATCTGGTCAAGCAGTCTCGCCAGGGGCCGAACTGCTGCCCGCATTCTTTTAATCTCCCGGTAAATCAGGTATCCTCCAAACCCACATAGATGAGATCCCGTTACCAAAAAGCCGAATATGTATACACCCTCCATGTCCTCAACCGACATCCCAGCAAGGGACACAGGTGTCCAAACACTCCATGAGTCAATGATGGATCCGACCGGGTCTGTTCCCCTAGGACAGGTGGGCTCCCCTTTCCCCGATCTTATAGTGGAGAAAATTCGATCAATAGCGCTCAGCTTGCCATATCCATGATACTCATTCTTATTCGGACGATGTATGAAGAGAGGCACTTCTAGCAAGCAGCCAAGAAGGGTAGTTAGGAGGAGGGCAGAAGAGAGAGAAAGATGGAAATGGGAATCATGAACAAGCCGCTAGCAAAGCTGCAACCGCCAAGTACCTCTACAGGACTGCAAGCCCACCCACAAGACCAACACCATCATAAAGTTTATGATGACACCATCATGGTGGGCAGGATTACATCCAATGATGAGGCTGACTACAGATCAGAGATTGACAACCTGGAGAACTAGAGCAGAGAGAACAACCTGATCCTCAGCAAAGCAAAGACAAAGGAGCTGATCCTGGACCTCAGGGGACTAAGGTCCCTCGTCCATCACCCGATCACCATCAGCGGCGAGACAGTGGAGATTGTGCAGCGGATCAAGTACCTCGGGGTCAGCATCAGTCATGACATGACCTGGACTGTCAGCACCATAGCAACGGTCAAGAAAGGTCTCCAGAGGCTTCGCTTTCTGAGGGGGAAGCTTGCTGAAGCTTGAAGAGAGCGCGACTCCCACGACAGCTGCTGCTGAGCTCCTGCAGGTCAGCCATCGAGTCCGTCCTCACGTACTGTATCTCAGTATGGTACACTGGCTGCACTGTAGACAAAGGGAAAGTGCTCCAGTACATCATCAAGACTCCTGGAGGGTCACCAGCACCCACCTGCCCAGACTACAGACAGGACTCGCTGCACCGGGCGGGTCACAGCCATGATCAGGGACAGAACACATCCCGGACACTGCCTCTTCCTGGGAGGTGCTACGGGACACTGTACGCCCGAACATCAAGACTAGAAAACAGCTTCTACCATAAAGCAGTTACACTGCTGAACTCTGACCATCTCAAACCCAACAGACTATCTTCTTTCACATCCACTGCACTACTTTAGGACATTGCAGACAGTCCTAAATAGAGTGTTTATTTGCTATTCATACTGCCTCTACCGTCTAAATATCAGATCCTTATCAGATATTATTTATTATTTCTGCACCTAGAGGATGACTCCAGCAAAATGTCATTGTGTCGTGCAATGATAATAAAGACATCTCATCTCATCTCATCTCATCTCTTCTAGTTCCTGCTTTGTGTTTTCCACCATCTGGGTGGGGGCCCTCCTCCTCCATGCCACCACCATGACACTCTTTAAAACAAAGTGTTTTTGAAACTGTACAAAGGAGAAATGCTTCATAGCAGCTTCTTGGTTTCACATTTTTCTCCTGCTGCTGTGGACGCCATCAGTTCTCAGCTTTCCCACTAGGTGGAAGCATTTGTCTATCTTTTATATAAATCCTTATCGACGTCCTATTTTTATGAATGAATGTTACTACAACAGAGTCACAGAAAATCATTTCACCTGTCCTTACTGAATTTGGACCGTTTGTCCCAAAAGAATAAATAAAACTCAAACTGCTTTGTCGTCCTGCACGCTTATTAATCCACGTGAGGACGTCCCAGAAAGTTGCTTCTGTTCATCTGCACGCAGCATTTTCAGTGGGAGAAAAATTTCATCACACATCCAAGTGACTTCTTCAGTCTCAGCTGATTGCAGGTTTCAACCTTATAAACAGTACAGCTGCATAATGACCGAAACCAGCAACACTGCGTAGCAGTGACCAACGAGCTCAGTTTCATGATCGTTAATGTGAAAATTGCCATGACCATTGATCAGTGGCCTTGGGTGCTATTTACAGAGAGTTGGGGAATGGCTGCAATCACAGCACTGTAAGAGAGTGAATACCATCCCCACAGACGCTGAGGCTCGGGTTAAAGAAGAACATCAGGTCAGTAAACGTGGTTATCCCAGATGGGCATTTGTCAAAACTGGGAAGATGCCTGAGGAAACCTCCAGGCAATCCAGGAGAGAAGAAGGAGTATTGGAGCAGATTTGTTTCAAAATGCCCCATCTCTGTAGCTTTCAAACCCCAAAAACATGCTCCAGCAAAAACTGGTCCACCCCAAGAACCCAGCTTCTCCCAATGAAAACGCTCCATCCAGAACAAAATCATCTTTCTGGGGTCAAAATGGTCAACTTGTGAGACAACCAGCAAATTCAACCAGCCAGATGATTAACTGGTGATTCTCCAACATGAATATAAAGTTAGCAGTGGGTAAGTAAATGAGTGACTGTTCCATCAATGAATGCTTTCACCTCTTTCTGTTGCTGCAGAACGTAAAAGATGATGGGCAGCACGTGTGGCGACTGAAGCACTTTAATAAGCCAGCCTACTGTAACCTGTGTCTCAACATGCTAATTGGACTGGGGAAGCAGGGACTCTGCTGCTCATGTGAGTAATTCAGTCAGTATTAAAGGTTTGGCAGGTGCACTTATCTAGTTAGAAACATGTAACATTATAGATCCGTATTGTTGTTCATGCATGAAGGTTCCACGAAGATGATATGCAGATTTACATTAGGAAAAACCCGACATCGCAAAAGAAATATCTAATATTTTTTAGATTTAGTGTCACATGATTGTCTAAAACTGGACAAAAATGTTGAAGATGTCCAAAAAGTCTCGCAGGATACTGTGAATAAAGGAGAAACAAACCATTCTAAAAAATATATATATATTTTAAAAGCATAAAACCTGTTGGTGTTTCAGTCATACTGCATCCTGCAATGCACCCTTCACCCAATCATAGAAAAACTGACCACAAACATCTTCTTGCGCGCAGACTGCTCAAACCCTCGTGTACATAATTTGCAACTACATGAAAAGTCTGTTTTTCTTTCCCTCGTTGAAAACCTTATAGTGCATCTCTTTCTTTCTTCTTTTTTTTCCCCCCAGTCTGCAAGTACACAGTCCACGAGCGCTGCGTGGCTCGTGCTCCGCTGTCTTGCATCAAAACCTATGTCAAGTCCAAGAAAAATACAGAGGTACGTCCAATTGGAGTGTTTACCAGTCGGCACGCTTGGATCAGCGATGCTCCGTGGAGCTTAGGATAAGAGCTCCTCTTCCTCTCGTGGAATCGCAACGACTCAATCTGCTACTAAGCATTTCTAATTACCGGGATAAACCCAGTTTAGAGGCAGGGGTGCACACAGCACTGCACTCTGTTTTTCTTTCTTGTTCCTTCTTGCTTGTTTTTTCTTCCTTCTTGCTTTCTTTAATTGTTGTGTCACTCGCGCTTTCGTACGTGTCTTGTTTTTCTGCACCATGTTTCTTTTCTCACTTTTTTCCTTCTCTGTGTGCCGTCTCTCCTTCTCTCTGCAGGTAATGCATCATTTCTGGGTGGAAGGGAACTGCCCCACCAAGTGTGACAAGTGTCACAAAACCATTAAGTGTTACCAGGGTCTGACTGGGCTCCACTGTGTTTGGTGTCAAATCACGGTAAGCCGCCCCCCCGGGGAGAGGCAGCCACCTCCTTATTATATTCCCACTGCTTCTTGTTGTTTAGGGTTTCATTTTTGCACCTCTCGTTCCTCACAAGTCATCCCGCCAATTTACACTCAGAAAACACTTGTTTGCAGTTGCAAGTTAATAGAAAATAAAACAGTGACAATGACACATGTAAAGTAAATTAGTCTGGAGCTTATACCTGAGATTGTACAGTTAAACATGTATTCTTATTGACATGAGCTGGTTGTTAATGATGGTGTCACCTCCTCCAGCTCCATAACAAGTGTGCCTCACATGTGAAACCTGAGTGTGACTGTGGACCCCTGAAGGATCACATCCTGCCCCCCAACTCAATCTGCCCCATCGTCCTGGTAAGACTTCACTTCTGATGGGTCAGCAGTCCCGAGGCTCGGTGAACCTGACCTCGTTTGAAGCTGTTACCCGAGGATCCAATCATCAGCCTGTGTTCTCCCACTGAGCTTCTAGATGGCACCAAATTATTTTGTAGAAGTTTATTTCCAAAATTGTACAAGTCTGCTTGCTGAACAAAAACTCAATTTTAAACTTATGTTGTGAAACTTCAAAAGCCAACATAAAAAACTGTTCCAGCAGTATTACGCTACTTTTGTTGTTGCTTTATTGTATTTATGCATGCAACTTTTTGTTTGGTTATAGCAGACAATTTGAGTTGTGATTTGTAAAATAAGCTTTTTCTTTTAGTGATTCTTCTGGAATCCAGAATATTTTAGCACCAGGTTAAATGGCCTTTTCAGCAGGCTTACAGGAAAACTACTGGAAAATTACAGACATGTAAGATTTAACATTAGTAGTTTATTGTCTGACCTACACTATATTGTTCACATCATCGTAGCCATAAAAAGAGAGCGGTCGTGTCTGTGAACCCGTGTTGCATGGCTTCTGATTCCTTATGTCCTTAAAAAAAGAAAAAAAGTTACAGAAAAAAACGGTGCTCTTGTAATTGTTTGACCTTTGACCTCAGGAAAGACAGTCGACGCTGAGGAAGGACTCTCGGTCAAGTCAGTCAGGCCGAGGAAAGATGCAGAGAGCCAACTCTGTCACAGTCGATGGCCAAGGACTGCAGGTTGTACTCAAATCTGCCTCTTTTATTTATTTTCTACATTTGACATTTTATTTACGCTTCAATTTTCACTCTGTTTAGAGTTCATATTTACTAAATGCAATGACACGCTGCAGTGAGCACAGACTTCATGCCCTGATCACTGCAGCCTAATCTGACCAATGTCAATCTTATTATTTTTTTAGATATTTTGATGATACTAACGTTCTACGTCACGTTTTGAAAAGGCCCGTTCTGATTATTTGTGCAGATTATATGACCTGAAATGTTGTGCCGATGCAGAGAAACTAATAAAAAAAAAAAACTAGGAGGTGAAGCGCATGTTAGAACGCTTGCTGCTAAATTCTGCACCAACTACAAGGCGACAACAGCGGCATTATTTTGAGATTTTATCCAGACATCAATCCTTTATTCGCTGTTGAAAACCGTGTTTTGAAATGGAGCTCTGTGGCTGGTGCTGGGATGTATAATGGGACTCTGCAGGCCCTGCTGGTAATCAGTATCCTATGGCAGAGCGCAGTCCAGCCTGATGCTCTCTAATATCTGTCAGCCAGCATGCTGACGATGGAAGCCTGCCGCCGTCTGCGGCGACTGCACGTCTGTGTGTGTGGATGAGAGAGAAATATGATGAATCATATCCCAGGCACATCCATCTATGCTCCTCGCTGGCTAACCAGCGTAATAATCAAGATTATTATTTATAATTACAGGAAGTAATGGATCACTCTGGACTGGACAGGGAGCTCATTAATTCACCCTTGGCCTGCTGGGATAGCAGGCAGGGGGAGTTAAGTGCTTCATCTGTGTCAGGGAGAGCACTGGGCGAGTTGTTGCAGACTAACTGTAGGTAGGGTAATTCAAACAGGGCCCCCCCCCCGAGTCAGAGCTTGTTTATGGGGCGCTTTGTGGGATCGGCCTCCGGCATCGCAGCCTCTGCCTGTTCACAGTTTCACTACCACTCAGGGAAACTGGAAACTCCTCTCTCGTGTCACACAAGACAAATTGCCCAGGCGATTAGAAAGCAGTGGCAAATAAGTACTATTGTGAATGATGAGACATCATCAGGTTGAGAGTATTGACTCACTGTACAGAGCTTTGTGGGCTCTGAAGCCAGAAGAAGAACCTGCATCCGGCAGCAGTTCGGTCCAGTTCTTCTAAAGACAGTTTAATAGTGCCAAACCTGAATTATTTAATATTTTTAATGCGTTCAAGGATAAAGTTGGTGTCAGCATGATATTGCCATAAAAAGGGGGAAAAAACAACAAACTGATGTTCAAAAATTAGTGCGCGAAAGGTTCAAAGGAAACATGAATTGGCTGCTATAACACTGTTATTACATGTTAACATGCGCGCCTTGAATTCACCAACCAGGAGTGGCGCTCCCAGTTTCACTGCATTTCATATAGTACAATAACAATAAATGCTTTCTATGCTACTCTAGTCTTTATTGCCACTGTCGCTGATTTTGAGCCAATCCTGATTAACTGCTTAATTAATTAGCTGGAGATGCTCACTAGTTCATGTGTATTAAGCACCTGCAATGGCGGTACAGTCGCCCACTGCTGGGCAGTGAGGGTACTGCAAGGGGGCTACGAGACGTTTTAATTAAAAATGTTAAACTAACTTACTGGATTTTTACTGGGTCATTTTCTGACCCGTTCTTGAACCCAACCTCGTTAGTGGGAAAGAGTGGCTATCAGAAAAGGTGTTAACAGAGTTTCAATCTTAACCAACAAATCATCAAAAGATGCAAATGACCGGGAGAAAAACCAAAGAAGGATATGTTTTGTTCTTGTGCGTATCTGAGAGTTTTGGGAATGACTCGCCTGCAGTGAGCAGCTATTTACTCGACTGGAGTGAATCAGTGATTGTAAGACCTTTCTTTGACAATAAGAACAAACAAGGTGACTTTGAAAGATAAAAATATCAGTTTCTCAAAATCCGTGTGATGTATTTTCAGAGATGCTGGTGAAAATCTTCATCGCGGCTCCCCCTGTATAATTAGATATTATAATTAACCCGAGATGGGGTTTTTATTCAGGCAAAGGAATATGAAGCGCACGCACATTACCTCAGCCAGGTAGCAGGAAAGCTACAGTATATGACAAATCAGATGACTGGCATGCCTTGAAAGTGCTGTATATACTTGGCAAAATGTCTGAGGGATATGGCTTGAAAGTGAATTCCTGTGAAGCATCCTGCAGTCTCCAAACACCAACAGTTTGTTTTGACATATCCCATTCAGATCACAACAATAGAGGGCACTCATCCTCTGCTGGTGTTTGTCAATCCAAAGAGCGGGGGGAAGCAGGGAGAGAGGTAAGTACACAATCTGTCTCAACATGCTACAAGAGGCCTCTGAAGCCCCGCTCTTGAGCCGCGCAGGGAAGGCGGCAGCATGGCCTCTGGCCGCCAAGTGCTTTCGGCACACTTAGTCAAATATAAACATAATAACATTTCCCTAAAGCGCCGGACGCCTCCACCGCCAGCTCTCTTTTCATTCTCTCTCTCTCTCTCTCTCACACACACACACATACACACACACTCCTCAGACACCCTTCTCACTGTCATGTCACTGGCTGGTCCCCCTTCTTTAACCCAGGGCTAATTGGGTTATTACTGAAACATATTCATTCACTCCTTATTACTCCGGCCCTCATTTGTTTAAATTATGAGATCAAAATATGACTTCAGCCAGTTGATATAATGAAATTGAAATTAAAATGAATTAGTCTTTCTAATGGTTTCTCCTCAAGGGGACTTTGGGTACGTCCCACCCCACTGGCCGGTCCACCGCGTCGTCACATTGTGATTGGACCCTGGTCTGCGTTTTTCTCCGATGTTTTTCTCTGATGTTATTCCTTTCTTTCTTACTTCCCTAGGATTTATAGAAAGTTCCAGTATCTTCTGAACCCAAGACAAGTCTACAACTTGGCTAAAAATGGGCCCATGCCGGGGTACGTCCTGGACCGTGTGTCAGAGCAGAAAAAAGGGAAACTATATCTTTTTAAAAAAGAGGTTACTTCCACAAAAGACGTGAATGTCAGTATAATAAATGTTTCCATTTTTTTTTAGGGTTAAAACACCTACTTATAAAATATTTCGAGGGTTTTTCTCGGTGTGATTAGATAAAGACAAAAAGGCGAACGGGACACCAAAAAGAACGAGTCCGATATGAAAACTGAGTCCAATAAATAATGTTTCGCACTCATTTATACGCTGCAAAATCTGCAGCCCTTTTTCATCAAAGATTTAAAAAAAAAAAAATCTAAAACCAAACGCCATCAATCAAGAGGATGTAAGACGAGAAAAGTCAGAGACAAAGCGTGTGTAGATATTTTTTTTCATTAAAAAAAAAAAGACTGCTTATTTATGTATTCAAAAACATTGCAGCTAATAACTCGGCATCAGTGTAACTCCAGATAAACATATATGTGACAGCAGTCTTAACCAGGATGATTTAACCCTTTGCTCTTTCTCACATGAAAATGGGAGTACTGTTTTAAATTATACATAAAAAAATGTGAACATGACCTTTAAGTTTTTAGAAATTATGTCCAAAAACAGAAACCATGGTGTATCTAAGGAATTAGTAATAATTGGTAATTAGTAATAGTAATAACAATGAATACAGGAAAAAAATAAAGACACAACTTCTTAACTGATGCGCTATAATAAGCGTTAGTTTTATGTTATTTAGTTTAAATTTTTAGTTTGTCTTTTTTACATTTTATACTCGGCTGCAGCAGCTTCTGCAGAGAACCGTGGCAGAAAATATGGGTCAGAAATTTTTGTTTCATTTATTTATTTTCTAACGTCTAATATGTTAAAAAGAAATGGTTTTTTTTAAACATAAATTATTGCAGAAATTAAAAGAAAAGACCTGAAGAGGGAACACAAAATCTGAAAGCATCCCTTTGTTTGTCACCTCACTAATCAGATCAGCTAATGACCTTCTGTTTACACGTACAGTAGTGTTTTGTGCTGTTGCCCACATATAATAACCGCCATCACATGCAAGAGAGGCCTGTGCCATTAAGCCCCCTCACTCAGCCCCCTCATCCAGAACCCACACAAATGAGGTGAGTTCACGCATAACAAATCCTGGAGACGCCGGCGTCATGCTGTCGTCTCAGACGAGCAGCGGCTCCATATGCATAAGGCTGAACGCAGAGCCGGTGACACGAGTGACGGACAGGAGGGGAGAGGTGAAACTCTCGCCATACCACATGTGATCACGCATACAGACAAGCAGCTCTGTGCAGGCTGGTGGTGTGGGCAGCTCCGGCTTTCCTACGGTTCACGTTTGTGATTAAGAAAATGAGTGGATCATTTACATGCATGAGGCTCCTTCACTTTACCGTTTGCGTCCAGCGGCGTTTAAACACACAGGAATGCCTCGGTGTCGTGCCGCCACGTTGTTTGGCTTTGATTAGATGGGAAAACAGAATCTTTGTGTCTTATAAAAAAGAAATACACAGCGGCGCTCGCAGGGTGCAACAAAAACCCTCCACACGAGGCTGAGACTGGCACTGCTCTCATTGTGCCGGCGCAGCTCCAAGTTTTAGGGACCTGACCTCCTCGTGGCCTCGTGGTGTTTTGTTCCTCTGCCGATGTGCCTGAAACATCACCTGTCTCTCCTCTGCTGTCTGGACCCGAATCCAGAGCTTCTCCTCAGAGTTGAGAGCATTCCAGATGACCCCCGCCTCGCTCTAACCTTGTTAATATTTTGTCAAGTGCGCTCACCGCAGCACACATTAGCAGGGCGAGCGGTCACCGTCGGACACTGCGGGCCGAGGCAGCCGCACGCGCTGCTGTCAATTAGCTGCCTCGCTAATGCAATTGCAGCAAATTAAGTGTTTGTTTCTTGGTATTTAAATATCCCCAAAGTTGCCTTTCATGTTTGCGGCCGTCTGTTTTGCGTCTAATATGGTTTGTGGTCCCAGTTGGAGAGTAATTGAGCGAATCATTTACCCGCCATACGAGGCTCGGAGGCTGGCTCATTCAGTTAGGGCTTTGTTATTGTGAAGGAACGGAAGAAGTTGGACTGAACATTGCCTGTCATGATCCAATTAGCCCTGGAACAGGCAGGCTAGCTCGCTGAATGAATAATTATCAATGCGACATGTGTTATTTTGTGGGATTAGACGGGGGTTTGCAGTGAAGCAGTGTGCTACGGCAGTGGGCTCAAAAACATGCTCATAATATGCGCACCCCGTCTTTGTCATGTGAATTTTTAAGCACAAGAAACAGTGAAAAACCTTCATTTTTAAAGTCAACTGACCAAATGTGGCATTTATGGATATTTTTAGAGGACACATAAGGCAGTAAAAAAAAAAGGGATCTTAGCAAGAAAAGACTTTTTTTCTACATTTCAAGTAACCAGACCAATGAAAATGTATTAATAGGTGCAAGACATTTACAGGTAATACGTGTCAAATATGTTTTTTACAGGTTGAATTTCTTCAGAGACGTTCCTGATTTCCGAGTGTTGGCCTGCGGAGGCGACGGCACTGTGGGCTGGATCCTGGACTTTATCGGTATAGAATATGTTACTTTTTTTAAACGATATTTTATTTTGTCACAACATTGTCAAAACTTTGCTCCGTGTGTTTCTTGCACAGAAAAACTCCAAACCTTCTGGGGTGCTACAGTATATGTGCACATACTTCATTCAGCTACCTGTAAAGTAATAAACATAGTACTGTAGCACTTAAACACCCCATTTCCTTTTTTGGCCAAATTGCCTTTGTTTTTTATTATTTTTCAAAGGCTGCAGCCCTCTTGTTGTCCAGCCTGAAATGGTAAATCGTAATAAATGGGTTGTATATGAACACTTTCATTACATCCAAGCCTGCATCTTCAGGGGTGGTAAAATGGGATGATTACGTGAGTTGGAAAACAACATATTAGTCATCATTTGAAAGGGGGGAAAAAAAATCCCCTGGCCTTCTCTGTTTGGTCTTGAAGATGTGTTACTCGTTTGGGCTCTCAAAAATTGCCTCAATTTTTTATCAATCAAAACAAAGAGATGTAATAACTGTCAGGCGAAATGCGCCTCTTGAAATAGACTGTGCAGCTGCACATCCATGTTGACTCGTAGTCGTACAAGTTCGGCTGCAAAAAGAGGGATTTGACGGTTTCTTTGCGAGTTCTTGCAGCGAGTTTGTGTTCTTGCTTTGGCCTCGTTTCGCATCTTGTTGTGATTTTTGTCCCGCTGCTCCAGATAAGGCCAACCTGGACAGGAACCCCCCTGTGTGTATACTTCCTCTTGGCACGGGCAACGACCTGGCAAGATGTCTGCGATGGGGAGGAGGTACTGACAGAAAGCAGATACATAACAGTGAAGAACATGGCCTCACTCCCTTTGCTGTAGTTTGAGGTAGCGGTGTGAATGTTCCACATTAGAGCATTGTTAATATTACTTATAAAAGTATAATTATTCCAGAACAACAATGCAGCTGAAACTTAATTGAATGATCTAAAAATAATACACAATTAACTGATTAATTAGTGCCAGGTCAAAGACAGAAATATTTAGTCATATGAAACATTTTAGTTTTTACGCTGCTTCGAGTTTTAGAGTTAAAGAATTATCAGAATATAATTTTCTGATCTCCTTGAAATCCAAACCCGCATTTAGATCACAACGGGGGGAAAAAAAAAATCTCTAAAAACTAAAGGGCTCGACACACTGGACGCGACGTCGCTCGCTCTCCATTCATTTCCTATGGAGCTTGTGCGATGAGGCGACGGTCGCTTGCCCTCCTCCAGCTAAGCGACCGGCGACGTTCGTGCGTGTGACATTTTGAGCTCGTACACGTTCTGCAGACGTGCACGCGCGACCAGGCGACACGACACAACAAAGTTGAAAAATGTTCTACTTTTGTCGCCACCGCGTGGCACTAAGACGATCGGCGAGGGGTTTCAGTGACCGACCAATGAGGGGAGGGTATGCTACGCGCTGCAACAGCTTTCAGCACGGAGGAAAGCATCATTTTAGCTGTGTTTGACTTTCCTATATTATATGACACTTCACGCAGTGATTATGGAGATACAGATAAAAAGGCCGCCGTATGGAAACGTGTTGGCGCCAGGGCGACCCCAAACAGAAGGATAGAGAGGACTTTTGTGAGAATATAGCATGAATCCAAGGTGGTCTTTTTCTTTTATAGAGGAGACTTAACCGCCAAATTTTTCAGTTCCAGTAAAGTCTTCTGACTCTTCATCTTCATTGCCTCGTAATGACACGGACTGCTTTGAAAACGTTAAAATCCCTCCAATTTCATAACCATTTCAATTTCTTGGAGACGAGTGACGGGCGCGATTCGCAACGCTGCCGTCGCCATCGCGTCCAGTGTGCTCGGTTTCACCCCAGTGGCGATGCGGGCCATTTGTCGCTGTCGTTTGTCGCTCCCAGCGTGTCGAGCCCGTAAACGATATGTAGGAAAGAAGGGGGGAACCTTGAGTTTGACTCTTGGCTGACGCCTCCATCCTCCATCTTATCTGGAGGAGAAAAAGTTATGAAATCTAGCAAACCTATTTGCAAGGTGGGACAGTGAGGTAATTTATGAATTCATGGGGGAATTGCACAGACATACCATCTAAATAAAGTACTAAAGTATAAATAAAATACTCAAATAGTAGAATACCAAAAAGAACCCCCCAAAAAGAAGACAAATTCTCCAACACACTATAGCCTAAGGAGCTTAATAACAGAATCAGGCAATTATAAATAGCAAAATTAAATAATACTCTAAGTAAATACAGTTTATACATGCATACATGTAACACAAGAATACCTCAACGATATTTTGTTGTACTTGCCATCCACTTGTAGTCACAAAGTGTCAGCCATGTAGCATGAGCATCCTAGACCCAGTTTAACATCTCACTTGTCTCATCTCATTCTTTCCCGAGGCTATGAGGGTGAAAGCCTCCTTAAGATCCTGCGGGACATTGAGAACAGTACAGAGGTGATGCTGGATCGCTGGAAGATTGATGTCACACCCACAGACAAGGAGGAGCGGGGGGACCCGGTGCCTTACAGCATTATCAACAACTACTTCTCCATCGGAGTGGTGAGTGGAACACTGAGACAGTAAGGCTTGTTTTACAGTAACGTGGCATTTTATGTCACATGATTTTGAGGTAACAAATACTTACGTCCTCGCTTTGAACAGTATTATGTGGCATTTAGTGCCGCAAGAGGAAACCAGTCATTGCGTTTGCATGAAATACATTTTGATGTAAATAATCCTTGTAGTTGATTTTGTGCATAATTGTGTCTGCACACAAGCAAATGGCAGCCGATTGTTGCCTAGCAATTGCGTGACGCCTCTCCCTACAAAAACACCTGCCTGTGAAGGGGCTCGGGGTAAGTCTCACATTTTAGGTGTCAAATGTGACTCTCAAGTTGAAGCAAACAAACAAAAACAAAGCAGTAAACTAATCAGCATCTGCATATTCTCGGGGATTTTGGTATAATTTCTTCACACATTTTTAATAATCAAAATAAACAACATAAATATTTTGACTTTTTGATTGAAACATAAAACAAATCTATGAATAAGTAAGCTCGCTGTAGAAAACAAAGAGCATGCCAATAAAAAGCCAAAATGTACGACGTCAGATAGAATAAAAGGTTATCTGAAATATCCTGGATTTAAAAAGAAGTACTTCAGTGTGAGCCGACTGCACGTCAGCTTTGTCATGTCTCTCGTTTCCTTCATTATGAAAACCAAACATACGACCTTATTCTCTGTGCGTAAAGGGTGTGTTTTAAAATGTGCTGAATCTCAGATTGATGTCCGAGTTGGGTGAATGATGGATTGATAATAAAAATACCACAATAGAGACACTCAATCATGAATCAAATACAAGAGAAGTTTCTCCGTGTGGATGGCCCAGGTAGTGGAATGTGTTGTCCACCAATTACAGGGTTGGTGGTTTGATCCCCTCCTCTGGCAAGACGCTGAACCTCAAGCTGCTTCCGATGGGAGGCCAGGGCCATGGTGTGGAAACAGGTGAATGGGAAGCATTGCTGAAATACTATAAAGGCTCTCTGTCTTACATTTGTGCACTGCTGAAAGAACATGAATATACCTCCTTACACCTTTTTACACCAAAGGGGGGCTCAGCCATTGTAAGAAGGCGTCTCAGACACAGAATGACTCTCTCCATAATTCCTGTCTTTGTCTGTCACTGAAGGGTGAATAAAGAAGGTGGAACAGAGAGTTGAGTGCATGCAGTAACAGCCTAATCAGTCAATTTATTTGTTTTGATCACATCGTGGTCAGGCCTTTATTGAGATGTGCTCAAGCGTCAACTGTCTCTGATCGATAAACAGGGCCTGTTGTGTATCTGCATGAAGTTACGCGCCCATTAGCGCCTCCCCTGTCCATCAGCACCATAATGACACTGATTTCACGTAGCTCATGTTAGCCATTACTGATAAATGTCAGGGGGAAATATGGTAATTGACATTTACAGGTGGTAGAGGAGAGAGTCACTTGGGTTTGTCAGATTTGCAGAGACCATAGCAGGGACATAAGTGATGCATGGCCTTAGAAATGTTAGCTGAATAACGCCTTCAGCCTGGGTTCCTAATGACGATGTTTGGGGATATCAGAGGACAGGTCTTGTTAACATTGTGATAAAGGAGAACAATAGCTGTAATCTGTCTACAGTGATGAACATATGGTGGTGCGTTCAGGGGGAAGTGGTAACAGTTTGAAATACATCTCAGAGCATTCATCCAAATGTTCAGATGCATTAATAGCCTAGCATAAATGTCAAACATGCAAGTTAGTTCATCTGCTGCTGCTTTCATAGAGAACTTCCAAGTCAGACTTATTTGCATAGCTTTTTCAAAATCAGCAGACGAGTGCACGTTCAAAAACTGACTTCTGAAAAAAAGGCAATCAGCAAACAAGAAAATAAGTGTACACAATCAAAACAGAAAGAAAAACAGAATCGGATTTAAAATGTTAAGATATAACCCATCACATAATACAGTCTATAAATCTGCATCATTGTTCAGTATATAAGTTGTCATAATGTTGAAGCGGTAAATTTTACACTACCTAATTTGTGATGGAGATTTTCAGTGGGAAAAACCACTTTCAGCCGCAGGCAGGAGGCCTTTTAAAGAATAGAGAGCATGCTGAAGATTAATGTCGGCACTGCGAAGCCACCCCTTGTGTTGTGTGCTAGCACAGTCGCTGAAAAGTAAGGAGGTTTGGGCGATTATTTCTTTGTTGTAACAATGTTGTAGCGACGCTTCTTGGCAATCGATCTCATACCTGTTGGGAAGCCTGAAAGCCTGCACATGTGTGAAGAAAACACATTTTTGGGTTGAGCAGCAGAGTTGAGAATGTGAGTTGTGCTCATGAAAAACCTGCCAACTCTTCTCTGCCGATGCCAAACAGCTGACTCTGCTAATGACTTGTTTTGAGCTTGTGGTACCCCAGCTGCTGACAGTCAGGTTTGTCTTTCATGGGTATGAGCCACATTCTCAACTCTGGGGGGGAGTTTGCAACTGTGCCTACCATCATCTTGTTTTTTTTTTCTATCTTAAAGTGGACATATTTGGATGAGAAGTTAGAGTGCTAAGTTAATTACACCCAACTCTAGCTTTATCTTGGATAGCAAAGTACACTGCTCAAAAGAATTATGGGAAATTTTAGAAAACGGGTCAGATCCGGGTCTGAATTCAAAGACACCCTGAAAATCAAAGTGAAAAAATGATGCAGCAGGTTAGAACATTTCAGCAGCTCCAAATGGTACTCAGTAGTTTGTATGGCCCCCAAGTGCTTGTATGCAATGTCAGGACTCCTAATGAGATGGCAGATGGATCTCCTCCCAGATCTAAACCCGGTCATCACTGAGCTCCTGGACAGGCTCAGGTACAACCTGGCGGGGTTGGATCCACTAAACATCATGCCCCAGAGGTGTTCTGTTGGATTTAGGCAAGCATGGGGGTCAGTTAACCCTTTAACAGCAGTGATTGCTGCAGATTCACCTGTTACCTACTTGCCATGAACCGAGTGTATCACAGCTGAGACTGTAGCCAGTCGGGCTCCACGGTGCTGGGCAGTGAGCAGAGGGCCCACTGGAGGACGTCGGGCCCTCAGGCCACCCTCGTGAAGTCAGTTTCTGATCGTTTGGCCGGAGACATTCACACCAGTGACCTGCTGGAGGTCATTTTGGCAGTGCTCATCCTGGTCCACCTTGCAGAAAGGAGAATATACCGGTCCTGCTGAGGGGTT